>PISX010019995.1:0-36867 GCA_004024625.1 Mellivora capensis
TTTACTCAGAACAAGGGGCCGCCTTTGCGAAGTATAAATAGTGAGACTTCAAGCGCAGCATTGCTATCAGATCTGAACTCTCCGCAGGAAGAATTGTCAAAGATCTTAACATTGAACAAGCGCGCTCCGGCGGGGAAGCATCAGTTCCCATTTCCCTCCGGCGGCCCCCGCCCCTTCCCCCCTCTTCCTCCTCCTCCTCCTCTTCCTCCTCCTCCTCTTCTTACTTCTTTTTCTCCTACTTCTCCTCCTCCTTCTTCTTTCTTCTCTTCTTTTTCTTCTTCTTCTTCTTCCTCCTCCTCCTGCAGCTCCTCCCCCACCCCCTGCCCCATTGATGTGTTATTACTGGGGGGGCTGGAGCAGTAAAAAAAGAAGAAGGAAAAAAAGAGCGGGGCTCGGCTGGGAGAGGTTGAGCGCGGGGCTGCCCGGCTTCGGCGGCGATGGAAGAACTTACGGCGTTCGTCTCTAAGTCTTTTGACCAGAAAGTGAAGGAGAAGAAGGAGGCGATCACGTACCGAGAGGTGCTGGAGAGCGGGCCGCTGCGCGGGACCAAGGAGCCGACGGGCTGCGCCGAGCCGGGCCGCGACGACCGCAGCAGCCCGGCAGTCCGGGCGGCCGGCGGAGGCGGCGGCGGCGGCGGAGGCGGAGGCGGCGGAGGCGGAGGAGGCGCAGGAGGAGGAGCAGGCGGAGGAGCTGGGGGAGGGCGCTCTCCCGTCCGGGAGCTGGACGTGGGCGCCGCTGAGAGAAGCAGGGAGCCTGGCAGCCCGCGGCTCACCGAGGGTAACGGCCTAAAACCCCAGCCGCGATTCCCCTTCCCGCCTTCCTGACTCCTCTCAGGCAGAAGAGGACCCAGAGGCCCAGCGGGGAGAGGGGCGGGACGCGGAGAGGGCCCTTGGACCCCAGCTTTGGAAGCTAGAGTGATGATGGAGGGGTGGGAGTCCGCTGGTATGCGCGGTCGTGGGTGGGGTCCAAGTGTCTGCGAAGACCGGGGGCGTGGGGTCTGCGCGCGCCCTTCTCAGATGCTCCTGCTATGCCCGTTCCACTGTAGCGCATTTCACCAGCCGGAGGATGGGCCGGCAGCCCAGACGGCCGGCGGGCGGATGGGGAAGTTCGCTGGGCCGGGCTGCGGCTGGGGTGCTGACAGCAGCTGGGCCAGGCGGCGGGATTATGGTTATCATGTAGCGCCGAGTTTGCGGGAGCGCCTTTCTTAGGCCTGAGAAAGAAAGAAAAAGACAGGAAGGAGAGAGAGGAGAGAGAGATTTCACTCTCGGGTCGCCCCAGGGTTTCCGGCCGCGGCTAAGATCCACTCGAACTCCACGAAGATCCTGGCTTCTCGGATCTTGAGGTCAAAACTTCTCATTCTCTTTGAGCTATTAAGATCGAACAGGGCCAAGGCAGTCTAGACTGTTCTCTTGGGAGACACGTTAGGCTCCCTTTTTTTGTTGGTTTTTCGATATTTACACAATTCCATTGCTGTTTCGAATCCTTTAGTACTCTGGTTTTGTCCGGGGGAGGGGGGGATTTGAAGAATCCTTTGGTGCCAGCAAAGCGTTAGGAAATGGCTTTATCTAGATGGTGGAGCGTCCTGTACCAATTCAAAAGAGTTCAACAATAAAATTAATTTGGCACTTGGTGCCTGCAGTAACTGGTGTGCTGCCATATTTTTCCAATTAGGAAAATATGTGACATGCGTAGAATCGCATATATAAGCAACCAATTAAGTTGTTTATAACACGGTCTGTTCCTGTTTAGGCCAATAAATGAAATTTGGGGGCAAAATAGAGATTGTATTAAGTCTATTAATCAAGTGGAAATGTGGACATCTTTCTCTTTGAAGCTCCAAAAGTTTGAAAGGCATCCACTGTGGATGACATGAAATAGACAAAGCCTATACAACCCTTAAGTAGAATCTGAAGGGTGTGTTTTCATATTTAAATTTCATTACAATATCAGTGGAAATATTTTATTAACTTGGCTCCAAATGTTAGCTATAATGTTATCCGCTTCCTCTCCCGTGGAATGACGAATGTCCAAAAACGAACTCTGAGTACAAGAAATGCAGGCAACACTTAAGATCATGGTAGCCAGACTGCTAGACTGGGCTGGAATCTAGAGGCTCTTCTCCCAGACCAGACAGCAGGTCCTCCTAAATTTGGAAAATGGTGGCACAGCTGTCAGGTGGCCAGTGCAGCCTCCCAGGCCTGAGTCCGCTGCTCCAGGCCCAGGGTACACCAGCCCGCCGCATCGCACGGTTAGGATCTGAGCCCGGGCAGACACAATCCTGGGATTGCTGATTTCCAAGCTCAGGACAAGTATTAATTTCTCTGCAGGCTGGCTCTTCCGGAAATGATTTTTAACACCCATGCTGATCGGGATCCTGGGCTAGGAAGAACTGCAAACAGCCTCCACTATCCAAACTCAGCTTTGACACCTTAAAAACCCAAGGCTCCGACTCAGGCGCAGAGGATGAAGGTTCCAGAGGGCAGCTTATGTTGTTATGGGCTCCCCTGATCACTGCCCCTTGGCCTAAATATATATCCCTCGGGTGACTCTGTATGCTCACATTCGTAGAGCTCCTGTTTCTTAAGGGAGAAGGAAGGACAGTAAAGTAGCAACGGATGTGTGCAAACCCAGAGCAGGAAAAAAAAATGCATATTTTATTAAACAACCGAGCTGCTAGATGCATGAAAAGGCTTTGCGCAACCAATGGAAACCAAGGATCACGAATGTTCTGCTTGAACCTGTTGATCTCTGTGGGTTTAAGCATTTAGGGTCGAGTCTGCCTTTCCAATGGGGAGGGAGAAGGAGAGAACTGAGGCAGCGGTCTATTTCGCGCGCCTCGCGAAGCTAGTTATCCGCTCTCGCCTTTTGGCCTGGTGTGAGCCGCAAGCCCTTCAGGCTGCCAACATGGCGTGAATGCCTCTGCTCTGGCACCCAGTGTCCGGCATGGGGGGTAGGGACTGCTTGACCGCCAGTGGTCCTCCGCAGACTCGAGCCCTGAGTCAGCACCGAAAGCCTGGAGATGCGGCTCCCAGTGCCGCTCAGCACTTGAGTCTTGTTCTGCCGCTGCGAACCTTGGGCCCAATTGTTCCCAAATTAGAGCAGCAAGTTTGAGAGAAACTGAGAGCCAGCGGCGGCCGGAGCTGGCCTGAGAATAGCCCAGCATCCTGGGAGTAGCCGGTGAGAAGCCGGTGCATGGCCTCACCGCGCCCTTCTGCCCCGACCGGATTCTATGTCTGGCCGGGCGCGGCGTTCTTGATTCCATGCCTGTGAGGGAGAGGGTGAGTGCGAGAGAGGTTGGGTGGAATGGATTTGGTGTTCGCGGGGGAGGGCTGGGGACCGTGGAGCGGAGAGTGAGGAGGTGAGTTGAGGCTACAGTTGCGAAGGGGTGAGTGGGTGAATAGCTGGGGGCAGGCGGTCGCCCAGAGTTGATCTTCTGGCGTCTCCAGAATCCTCTTCCTCAGGACAGGGTGAGGGACTAGACAGGAACTCCGAGAGGGGGCAGGATCCTCCATCATTTTGTAGACAAAGCTAGTAACAGGATTTGCTGTGTTGTTTTTGTTCGTGTGTGTGTGTGTGTGTGTGTGTGTTGTGAGCACGTGGACATATGCGTGGCTTATTTGTGGTGCCCCCTCCAGTGTCCCCAGAGCTGAAGGATCGCAAGGAGGATGCAAAAGGGATGGAGGACGAAGGCCAGACCAAAATCAAGCAGAGGAGAAGTCGGACCAATTTCACTCTGGAACAACTCAACGAACTGGAGAGGCTTTTCGATGAGACCCACTACCCAGACGCTTTCATGCGCGAGGAACTGAGCCAAAGGCTGGGACTGTCCGAAGCCCGAGTGCAGGTATCCAGCTGTGAGGAGGTCAAGGCAGGGCGAGGGGAGTGGAGGAGGGGCACGCGCCGGGTTAGAGAGGCAGCTTGGGAGACACACACGGAGGGCGCGGGTTCAAGAGTTTGGAGTGAGGTGAGAAGGAATGGGATATCTTTACTAGAGGTCTTATTTTCCAGAGTAAATCTTAGTCTTGTAGCCTACCCCCCACCCCATCCCAACATATGTTCCCAGCAGAAGAAAGCTGTGCTGGGCTTGCTCCCAGAGTTTCTATAAACCACAACCACTACTCCCCCCCTCGCCTTACGATGCCTTTAATGTGGTTTAATCCTAATGGGCCTACTTTTATAAGCCTTAAAAAAAAATCCCACAGAAAACGTTTTATCTTCTGGATGCCTTAAAAGTTACAACGAATATTTTGTTCGCCTGAGTTGGTTTTCCTTGAGGGCCTGCTCCGGGGTCTAGGGTTGCCAAGTGGATATGCCAATTAGGTTTATAGATGTACAGACTATAAAGAAAATTAGTAACTGTTAAGTGTGGAAATTTACAGTTTGCCGTTAGCAGTAGATCTCAAACTGTGTGTAAAACAGTGGAGACAGAAATGCATTTTGGTTACTCTTTGTTCCCTCACTTAACCAAGACAGAAACCTGAACGTACAGAACTTGATTTTAAAACAACTTACATATCTTAATATTGGCATTCCCAGAATGCAACACCCAACAAGTGCCATATGTGATGAAGTTAGAATTGGAGCAGTTTTTTTGTTTTTTGTTTTTTCACTGGTTGTGGGGGTGGAAGTAATGGCAATAGGCTTTGGGGGCATTCAAGGTAGAAAATTATATACATATATGCTTACATATCCTTCTACTTTTATGGAGAAAACATTTAAGTGTTTCAGACTGTATTTCCGCTCAAATAATAAAATAGGAGAAAATTATGGTCATTATTTGTTTGAACACATGGAGCAGTTTTAGACCTGAACATCTGCAGCTGTTACAAAGTATCACTGTAACAGATACTCCCGGGGTCTCTGGGTGAAGAGACCACCATCTGCAGCAAACTATGCAATTCTTATGGGGCTTCCCGCATCTTGTAATAGGATCAGGACAAAAACAGAGCAGTCACGTTGAAGGGAAAAAGTAATAATAGGCTGCCTTGGTCATCACAGCCATCAATAGAAGGCTCTGCTCTTCCTTTTTAAGCCTCTGCTGCTTTGCTGTGTGTACTCAAATCTCTAGAGGCTCAGTAACCCCTTAAAGACATGATGATAATTATTACAGTTATGAGCATTAGTATCTCAGTTCCAACTCTTCTAGGGGAAAAAAGAGGCAAGAAGCCTCAGGCCATATGAGTTACACAAAGGATGCCACCCTGGCATGAAATCTACCCTTCTATTACACTAAATGGCAGGGGAATTTTTGAAGATTTATATTGACTATGACACTTGCTTTCAAAAACAAGAAAAAGCTCTGAAGCAGTATTTTTCTTTTATAGTTTTTTTCAAACCTTAATTTGTGAATCAGTCAATATGCTGTATTATTGGAACATAATGCTGTATGATTGGAGTGTAAAAACAAGCTTTGTATGAATTTTTAAAAATCTGTCATACTGCCTCTGAAAGTTGGCAAGTATATTTAAGAAGGTAATATGTGGGAGAAGACAGTATCCAGAGTTACTTGATTCATACCTTCCCCTTTTCGCAGAATATTGTTTTATTTTTCCCCTCATAAGAAGTGAACTTTATTGCTGGTCTTCATTTTTTCATACTTTTATTTAAATTTTAGGGTTATTTTCTACTACCCTAACCATAAGCAGTGGATTTTTTCTGTAGAAGCGAATTAGATTATCATGATAATGGCACAATTATTCTGCTACTGTGTTACACTCTACTGCACAGAGGAACAGAGAAATTCTAAACTTCTTTGTAGTGAGGCTTTTATGGCACTAATTACCTCTTCCCCCATTCTTATCCACCCCCCCCCCAAAAATAGAGTCACTATTTGCTTTGGTGTTTGGTTTTTCTTGAAGATGAAGCTAATTAATATTACAGGCTATTAATGAGCACATTCTTCTCAGGTCTTACTGGGCAAACATCTAAACCCATTATCACTTTAGTATCAGGTATAAGGGAGAGTTTTAGGCCTTAGGGACTCTATAATGTAGAAAGATGAAACCAGGACTAATAGTTATTTATCAAGAAACAATTTATCTTGCAAAAGTCTATGAAATTCTTTTTTGTCATTCATTTACATTATTTGACTTTGGAAATGAGAGCGTTTTTCATAATTCAAATATTGCTTGCTATTTCTCTCAATCCTTGCCTAAAATACTACCTTTTTTTTTTTTTCAGTGTACTCTGGTAATTAAAGGAAAATGTTTGAGTTCATAAAATCTAGATTTTATTTTATTTTTCCAATTTGTAGGTTTGGTTTCAAAATCGAAGAGCAAAATGTAGAAAACAAGAAAATCAACTCCATAAAGGTATGCTTCTCAAAGAACATCTGATATTCTAAGTAAAAAGAAAATTGGGTAATATTGTTATACAAAGTCAGAAAGAAACTCAGAAAGATAATCATGTTCTCTATTTAAAATATGCCTGAAAGCAGTTAATGAGAGTACTAAAGTTCGGGAGTACATTTATTTTCATTATCGCAGCTCCCAGTGCCGCGGAAGATAACAGTCCAATTCCAAAGGAGTTTGTTCTATTTTAGTATTGTTTGGAACTCTGGGAAACAATGCTGGAAATATTAACCTCACATTATTGTGTTTTATCCTTCCCCCTTTTTTACAGGTGTTCTCATAGGGGCTGCCAGCCAGTTTGAAGCTTGTAGAGTTGCACCCTATGTCAATGTAGGTGCTTTAAGGATGCCATTTCAGCAGGCAAGTATAGCCCAGTTTCAACCACTTTTCAACTGTAAAAAGACCTGGATGTTTGCTTGAATTGTTGAATATACCCTCTCTGAGTCCCAGTGTTGGTGTCCATGCAGTTGAAGAATAATTTTGAGATGATATAGTAATCTACTCCCCTTTAAGAACCTATAAAATGTCAGGGGCCTACATGCCTAGTCCTTTCTGTTCTCATGGGAAACCTGCAGAGGCCGGAGGCCAGCAACTGGTCCTTTAAAAATGCACTAAAGATTGCACCTGGGGAGAGGAAGGAAAAGCCTTTTGATTAAGATTTTGTCAGATCCAATACAGAGGTTAGTTCTAAGGTGTTTTCTAAGGCAACTTTCTAAATATTTTTCTAGGTATTTCCTACCCCTTAGTCACAATAAATGTCTCTGACAAAAGAAAAGTAAATAAATAAAAGTACTTCCAACTCAGACTTGATTTTTAAAAGCTGTCTCTGCAAACAAGGCTTCATCTCTAGTAGAGAAGCCTTGGTCTTCCTAGGGATGCCCTGCCTCTGCAATCCCTTTCTTAGGCATAAAGAAACCTTTAAGACTACATTTTTAAAGGACAGCCTGCAGCAATGATTTAATCCTGGGAAATCCCAGTGCTCTAAACGCCTCTGCTTTCCCAGCCTAAGGGCTCAATCCTTACCCAACCAGTGCCTGACCTTCCCCTTCCTCAGCCGGGACCCCTGCTTGGTAGGGCTGTGAAGTCAAGAATTAGCTCTCAGTTGGCAACACCCTGGACTGGGGAGACATCTGGGTGTACCCATGTATTGACAGTTACTGTTAGGGAGATCTTAGCTCTCTTGACACTGCAGGACTCTAGCTTACATCCTGATGCTAGGCTTTTGAAGCAAGAGAGAATGATTGGAGAGAGTGGGATCTTAAAAGGAAACCCTTGCTACTCAGAAAGTGATCTGCAGGCCTGCAGCACCGGCACCACCAGGGAGATTGTTAGAAATGCAGAATCTCAGGTCCCAATGCGGACCTTCTGAAGTAGAATCTGCATTTTTAAGAAGATCTGCTTTATAACAAGGGTAATTGTTATAGCAGTAAAGGTTAGAAGTACTAACAATTGTGCCAATTGTGATGAAGATGCAATAATTTCCCCGAGAGTGACGGGGAAAAGTTTTATAGTTTGCTTGTTATTACTTCAGTGCTTTAATGGATAAGAGGTGTATAATGGCATCAAGAGAGCCTTTCCAAATTACCTTTGTAATTTTGAGGAGGGCGATGTTTTAACACAATAGCAGTGTTGCCCTCTGATGGGCCCAGGTCCCGAGGGGGCGGCCACATTCCTGCAGACAGGAGTCCCCCAGGGCCCAGGGAGATAAGACGTGCTGAACGAGCTGCAGAGACTCTGGCGCACTGGAGTATCCCCGCAGCGCCCCAGATTCAATAACAAACTGAGAAGGTCAGCCAAACTCCCCTTTCCTGTCCCCAGCCCCAGCCTTCCCCCTCACCAAGCTGGACGCCGTTAATGCTCTGTTTCTATTCTGTTGTCACCCTAGGATAGTCATTGCAACGTGACGCCCTTGTCCTTTCAGGTTCAGGCGCAGCTGCAGCTGGACAGCGCCGTGGCGCACGCGCACCACCACCTGCACCCGCACCTGGCCGCGCACGCGCCCTATATGATGTTCCCGGCGCCGCCCTTCGGACTGCCGCTGGCCACCCTGGCGGCGGACTCAGCCTCCGCCGCCTCTGTGGTGGCTGCCGCCGCTGCAGCCAAGACCACCAGCAAGAACTCCAGCATCGCGGATCTCAGACTGAAAGCCAAAAAGCACGCTGCCGCCCTGGGTCTGTGACGCCAACGCCTGCACCGAAGTTGCACCCTCAGCGCGGCGCGCACCCTGCAAACCCTCCATACCCCGCTGCTTTCCGTCTAACCCCTCTGGACCTCCGGAACCGACCCTTTTTCCGTCCCGCTGATCGCCCTTTGCCACCTTCCATATCCAAGACTCGGAGGGCGAGACCTTGAATCCCCCTAGGCGCACCAGTTCTGTGGGTCCTGACCATAAACTTACCCAAGGGCGTAGAATTTGGCTTCGTATGGGCAAGTTTTCAGGAAGTCTGGAGAGAGACTGAACAAGGGAGCGCTGGGACACCGGAGTGTGGCTCACGGCAAAGCTGCAACGATGGACTCTCGCGTAGAAATAAAAATCCAGTTAATAAAAAATGAGCAAAAAAAAAAAAAAAAAAAAAAAAAAAAAAAAAAAAAAAAAAAAAAAAAAAAAAAAAAAAAAAAAAAAAAAAGTAGAAAAGATAAACCAGAAAGAAAAAAAAAAGGGAACTAAACTTATTGCTATTTGACAGAAGTTGAAATCGGAGAAAGAACCAAGGAACAAAAACAAATTTTAAAAATTATTTTATACATTTAAAAATATGGGAGAATAACCCGGACGAATCTCAAGAGAATGGGGTGGGGGGGTACCATCTTAAAGTGTATGTTTTTTTTTAATGGGCTAAAAAACGCAAAACAGAAGGAAGAGGTATACTTATTTAAATAATTAAGATTTTAAAAAGTGCGCAGCTGGGAAGTTCACAGGTTTTGAAACTGACCTTTTTCTGCGAAGTTCACTTTAATACAAGAAATTTGATAAGAGAGGCGGGCCTCCTTTTACGTTGAATCAGATGCTTTGAGTTAAAAACCACCACGTATGGAAGAGTAAGAAGAGGGAAGACAGTACAAAAACGAGGAGAAGAAAAAATATTAATACAAAAAATGTTATCACAGACAGTGATTTCTCTGAGAAATTATTATGGCAGCACTGTCCAGACTGCTGACAGTAAATTCCGGTTTTGCATGTTACTTGTATTCCATTGATGGTATCTCCCTGCTCCCTGCTTTACTCACATGCACTTACTCCATTTTTATCTTCCGTGTGAAAAACAATATCAAAAGCATCTGGAAATTGATATATATCAAATCTATAATTTTTGCCCTGGCTTTGATCCTGTTGGACAAAAGAAAAAGGTTGGAAGGGAAACAATTTACACTCTGTCCCAAGAAGACGGAGGCTGGCAGAAAATGTGGGGAAAGGAAAAAGAAAAGAAGACCAAATGAAATAATAAAGGTACAGCGCCTCAGAGGGCTCCTGGCACATAGTAGGCGCTCAATCAATGTTAGTCCCCTCTCCTCCCTCCTTTCTTCTATTCCCTCCTGCTGATTTCCTGATGTCCTATGTGGGAACCTTGTTTTATTTCCCCCTCTCTATCCTGTCACACTCACCTTGAATAATACCCAACTAGATACAGGCAGTAGGTTTGTGTAAAATATGTTGATACACACGAACAAAGTTTATTTTGGCTATGAAGTGTGAACTGATGGTTGACTTACAACATTTGCATTTTATCTCACAAAGGTGTATATTCAAGTAAATTTTTTTGTTTCAATTCATGTAACTATTTAAACTGGGATACCCTGGACTAAGCAATCTGTATCCCAATCACTAGAAAGCCTCCTTAGGTTTTGGTTTTTTTTTCTTCCTCCTAATTTACAAGAAAGAGGAAAAGCTCTTTTAACTGAACTTTGGTATGCGGTTGAGCTTTGTAACTATTTGTTCTCCATGAAAACAAAGTTATTTATATTTGCCATATTTTTTCTAGTGTATTAAGTTATTTTAAACAGAAGAAGATGCTGTTATTTCATGATGTGTTGTTGGTACAAAATGGTTCGATTTCACCTCTGTTAAACCTTTTAAATAAGTGCCAAGTTATTAATTGAAGACACTTTGCAATCAATTGAATGAAAATAGTATTGTTTCATTTGATGGGGTTCGCGTCATCTTTGTTCCTGTTACTATTAAACTATCCGGGATAGTCTTTTCTTCTTCCTTTTTGTTTAATGTGTATCTGTCTCTCGAATACATCAACTTAGAAAAGCGCTTGCTTCTGCTTCTGCCGTGCAGCTCTTAAGGGGTCGTGAGAATGGTGGATCTGTAGCTCTCGATATCGCTGAGCGCAACCTCCACCCACTTTTTATCTGCCCAGCATAGGAACCGGATTGATTTTACACCAAATCAATAAAGGTTCGGGTAATATGTAAAATAATATAAAATAGACTCCCCAAGGCAAACTCTCATTCTTTTTTCTGCTGCACTTTCACCTTTGAAGTTTTTCGGGGAGCAGCTTGAGAAGAAAGAGAAGAGGGATCACAGGGTGCGAAATCTACCTGGGTTAATCGAGGCATAATGGACACTCGACCCCAGGTCGACCACCCTCCCCAAGCAAGGGTCGAAGGTTTGGGAGTGGGTAAAAGCCGTGGAAGGGAACCGGGACTCTGGGAAGGGCGTATCTTCCACCTCCCCTCTCCAATTCGGCGCTTTGGCCCATGTAGATTTTTCGTTGGTTAAATCTAGGAAAAGATAGAAGCAGGGGCCCTACTTAGGAAAAGCTGGGTCCTAGCCGTCCTCAGAATACCGAGGATCCTCTCCCTCCCTCCCGCCTCCCCTGCCCTCTACTCCAGGAAGAAATCTCACTAGTAAAACCCGAAAGCGTTGCCTGTTTTAAGTGTGGGTCGAGACTGCGAAGACGCGGACCCGGGCAGGCGGGGAACAGGACCTTCCCTACCCGCGAGCGTTCTGGGGATGGGGGCATCCCTCGCGAAGATCAAGGTTTTCCCCAGTGTCCCTTGGGGCCCCCTTTGGGCCTGAGGGCGCATAGTGGACACCTCCCACCCCTTCGACAAAGCCTGACGTTTTCCGTTAGCGCTCCGGTCGTCCCACCCGGCCTTCTCCCGGGTTGAGCTCTCACACTCAAAGCTGTTCCTCTGAGTAGACGTGGGTGATATCTTTACATTTATCTTTTTAGCTTTCGAAGACCACTGACCAGGACTTGGGCAGTATTCAGCGCCCAGGCCTTGCAAGTCTCCTATTTGACAAGTTGACAGGTCTCTTGGCTGTCCTTATTTTTCGTAGTAAACATCAGACTAGGGGTGGGGTGCACCTTGAATCCGCCGCGCCAAGCCCGCCGCCTTGGCCGGGCGGCCTCTGGCGCGCTCCGGTCGGCGTCCGGCCCGAGGGTCCGAACACACAGGCTCCCAGCCCCAAGCCTAGTGGAGGCCCCCACGCTGATTTGGACTTTTCTACGGGCACCCCAACGGAGGTCGGAGGTCACGGGAGAACTTGGGCCCTGGGGAATTAGATCTCCGGTCCTGGGTCCAGCCTGCGGCACGGTGGACGCGAAGCCCAGCCTGTCCTCGCAGCTTAGCTTGGGGGAAGCTTGAGGTCAAAGGAAGCAAGTACATCTGGGCCCCGGCAGGCGAGGCCCAGGGGACCAGGACGGGGGAGCGGCAGCACCGCCTAGGTCGTCTCGGAACTTTCCCGGCGGCTGGAGCTAGGTGGGCTGGGCGCGGCAACAGCGGGGGCCGGGGTGCGGGGGAGCGGTGGACGCCGGGGAGCCCGCGGAGGCGGCCAGGCCCGGCGAGAAAGGCCAAAGTTTCTTGGCCGGGTCGGCTGTACTTGAGCTGGGCGCGGCCTGTGGGACTCACGCGTCGGGGGTGTCCGCTCTCCAGAGACTCAGCGAGGGCCGAGGCCGCCTTTCCCGGCGGGACGGGGCCGCGTCCTTCGGGCCCGGCCTCCCACAGACGCTCTCCCTGGGTTTTCCCCCAGCGCCCCCACCCAAACTCGCCCGCAGGCGCCTGGGTGTGTGTGAGGGACGTTCCAAACCCAGGGTTTCCAAAGCCACACTGAGAAAGGGTCCGAAGAAGTCTTCGCTTTAAATTCAAATAAGGGCCAACATGCACGTCGTTTTGGTAGGAACTCAATAATTGTAATAAATAATTAATAGAGATTTCGCCACTCCCTCCACCCCCCAGCTCCCCAGACCCTTCAAGGTGTGCAAAACCTTCCCGAGGTACAAAATCCCTGATGTTTTTCCCTGGGGGAAAACCGAGTTAAAAGAGATCATTCAAGACATCATTAGTATTAAGGACCTTAAGATACTGGAGGGCCCGGTAAGATCGGAGGCCTTTGCTTGAATCTGAATTGATAAATATCTATTTTGAGTTTTTCCCCACACTTACAACTTTGTAGATCCTCAGATGGTAATACTTTAGTATAACCCAGTGCTCAAATTTCGGAACTATTTTGATTTCTGAAAAATGCCCTTTTGGCTTCAGTGACATGGATCCTGTTATTTTTTCACAAATCAGTTTACATCATAAATTGCAAACATTTGCAATAAGATCTCAAGATTGTTTATTCTGTGTAACCTCAAGCACTTGACTATGCTAAACACCAGTACAGAAACTCTATGAAATCAGTTTAATGTGTGTTAGGGATTTAAAGGATCACTCCTTTTTGTCACATAAACAAAGCATTTAAGATTGTTTTCATTGTCAGTCTCCCAATTTTTAAACAGTCTTATAAGTGACTATTAATTTTAGATACATTCTGTGTGAATATAATTACTGAAGTTATATCCTGCTTTATTAAATGTTTCTGGGCAGAAGAAAATGGTATTCCACATTGGGAAGTGGGTGATTGTTTTTAATGTTACATTATTTTAAATTATTTTAGTTCCAATGTAAATAAAGTATGCTAAATCAATGGGGGGGAAAGTCTGAAATGGTTTCTTAAAGTGCCATTAGAACAGTTAGTCAGAGTGCATTAAAGGAACATCACAAACCCAGAAATAATAAATATGTCATTGTAATGAGAGTGTTAAGTTATGGATAATTTATTCAAGGTAGTTTCTACATTTCAGATGGAATCTCTTATTATGACCTGCCTGAGTACTCTGATGCTTGTTCTTCAAAATCTAATTTATATAGGCTCAGAATATACATAATTCATAACTCCTGTTGATATATGATACACACCCCGAATTTTAAACCTTTACAATATGTTTGCATGTTTACTAGCATGTTTTCAAGCTGACTGAAATAAAAACATAAAAAGTGTTAAACATCATATTGAAAGCAAGTGCTTGTCCTATGTGTGGAGAAAAAGTAGAGGAAAATTAAAAATTAAAAAGGATTAGATAATTCTCAAACTCAGATATAGAGTGAACACTGAAATATTTCAGACAGGGAACATTCTTGTATAAGAAATAAGAAAATCTCCAAGAAAGACTTACAGATGTGAGCTTATAACACTTCTGATGCTGAGGCAATCCTTTCATGTCTCTAATTCATAGAACAAAAAATCCTCAAGTCTTGGGGTATTTTGTTTTGGGTATTTTATGTGTCAGTCAAGGTAACCATTGCATATGCCTTCAGTACAGGAAAATTTAGTATAGTACTTACACAGAGTTCTATTGGCATGAAGAAAGCTTTTAGAATATAATCAAATAAATCACATAGGGAGGAGTAAACACACATTTCCCGCCTTGTTGAACAACCACTCACATGTCCTGAGCAGGGATCTTTGCAGATTCTTATTCAGGCAGAATAGTGTGGAATAAGTTAAAGGCACAGACTCTGGAGCCAGACTTTCTGGATTCAAATCTCAGAGCTGCCACTTACTAGCTTTGTGAGTTTGGATGAATTATTCTCTCTGTGCCTCAGTTTCCTCATCTATAAAATGGGGATAAAGCAGCATCTATTTCATGGGATGGGTGTTAGGAGGATTAGATGAGATAGTATATGGGAAGCCCTATGAACAATGCCTTGTACACATTTATTTAAGCAATATATGATATTTATCTTAATAAAAACACCAATAGGCCTTAATTATTGTAATAAAACCTTAGAGGAAGAAAATAAAGAAGTGCAGTGCAAGGAATGTCTACTTTTTTGTTGTGACCAGAGGAAAACATTATTAGTTTGTGATTCTAGCTAATTGCTTAGCCTCTGCCAGCCTCATCTGGAAGCTGTGGCAAATGTCACGATGTAGTTAGGGGTCTTACCCATAAGAGCAAATTATAGGTTGTGGGGTGCTATATACATGACAGATAGCATTGTTACTCTGCCATGTACAGCAAATAAGGCAAACTATCAAGCATGACACTTGCCCTCAAGGGGCTTACCATCCAGGGGGAGACAGTTCATAACTACATGTGATGGTGCTAGGAAACATGTGCTAAGTGCTCTTGCTTAAAGGCATTCAGTCACATTATGTGCATCTGAATGGCCGTATGGCACATGTGGGGCCTGTTGTCCTGTTTTTGGAAATGGAATCTTTCTTGGAAATGAGTAGCCTTATAAAGGAATGATGGGGCGACACCCAGAGGTTAAGAAACACACTTTGTTAGAATTAAATGCATACCATATGTTGCCATGGTTTGTGTTCCGTAAGCCCATCTGTGTTTTCTTAGGCTATCCATGTTTGCAGAGCATTAGCAGCAAAATGCCAAAAGATGCTAAGGCAGCTTACCAACAATCAAACACAAACAATACAAAGGGAGGAATATTCGATTATTATGATAAGGACCAGTAAAATGAGCAATTGAGTCCTAGTTACAGATTAAATTGAGAGGGACTTCTTCCCGAGACCTAAATTTAGATACGTCATTTACACTTGCCTCATCTATATTTTATATAATATCTTGTAGGAGCTCAGAGCACTTTTTTACACATCTTCATTTGGAAGTCAGTGTGATGTCATTGGTATATGACTAATCTTTAGAGGCAGAATTTCTTGAGTTCAGATCTCAACTTTATCACCAATTAATTAGATCTGAAGTTTCAGGTAATTTCTTGGCTCCCTAAAGCCTGTGCCCTCTTCATGTCCTGTACCATACATCTCACAGGTTGTTGTAAGGATCACATAAAATAAGATGGGTAAAGTGTCTGGCATAGGTAGGTTTTCCACTAATGTACTTCTCTTCTATACTTCTAGTACTTTTCTTTCAAATTATTGTCACAGAGAGGATTTTGAACTTACCTGTCTGTGCTTAGAAACAGTTTTGGAAACTATTGGAGGCGGTATGCATATTTATTTCAGTTCCTTGCTATGGATGAATATTGAGCATCTGAGTATATGTTGTGTGGCCTGAAGTTTGGGATAAAACTTTCTTCAAATCTTGCAGAACTCTTTTCAGATAGATTTTTTGAAGGACTATAACTTTAGATCTACCCTTTTGTATAGAGTAGAGAAGGTTCTTCTTCCCTGTTAACCCAAGGGCATTCCTAATACAAAGATTACCCAGATTCTCTGACCTTCAGTCCTCTATATTCTGGAATGTCAGCATACAAATCGAGACCTGGCATTAACTCTCTAGTCACTTTGATATTAGATTGATTGTCTTTCTGTTTGCTTATATATTGAGTACATTTCTTATGCTTCCATGCTAAGGAAGAAGAAAATAAACTACCTTTAAAAATTATTTCAAGGGCGCCTGGGTGGCTCAGCGGTTTGGGCCTCTGCCTTCGGCTCAGGTCATGATCTCAGGATCCTGCGATCGAGCCCTGCATCGGGCTCTCTGCTCAGTGGGGAGCCTGCTTCCCTCTCTCTCTCTCTGCCTGCCTCTCTGCCTACTTGTGATCTCTGTCAAATAAATAAATAAAATCTTAAAAAAATTATTTCAAAAGTCTATCAAGCTATCCAAATTTTCAATACTCATACTACATTGTGTTTTGTATTACATTTATTGGCATTAGTGGTTTAAAATGTAACTACCTGTCTTGTGGGCAATATATTTATTTATTGAAATTCTCGCTTGTCAGCAGTTGTATTTCTTTTGAGGCTTACATAGTTTCTCTTAAAACTTGGTCTTGCCCATTGTTCATTTAAAAGGATTCAGGAGGGGCACCTAGGTGGCTCAGTGGGTTAAAGCTTCTGCCTTGGCTCAGGTCATGATCTCAGGCTCCTGAGATCAAGCCCTGCATCAGGCTTACTGCTCAGCAGGGATCCTGATTTCCCCTCTCTCTCTGCCTGCCTCTCTGCCTACTTGTGATCTCTCTCTGTCAAATAAATAAATAAAATCTTAAAAAAATAAAGATAAAAGGGTTCAGGACCCTCCCTGAGGGAGTTTTAGGTCTAGACCTCCTTCCAAAACTTTTTAGACAGGTGAAATTAGGTGGAACTAGCCATCAAAGGAAGGCTTGGAAAGAGAGTCCGGTCCTGGTCCTCCAATTGTTGTGGGAGTAGATAGATTTGGAAGTGTTATAGACAGAATAAAGGCCCCCCCCAAAATATCTGCATCCTAATCCCTGTTACACACACACACACACACACACACACACACACATATATGTGTGTGTGTGTGTATATATATATAAAATATGGCAGAGGGAAATTAAGGTTGCAGTAGAATTAAGGTTGCTAATCAGCTGACTTTAGAATAGGGAGATTATCCTGGACTATTCATGTGGGCCCATTATGCTTAAAAGAGTTTTTAGAAGTGGAAGTGAGAGTCCAAAACAGAGACTCAGAGAGAGATAGGACTAAGGAAGAATGGTGAGCGATGCTGGTTTTGAAGATGGAGGAGTCTGGGAATGCTGGTGGCCTCTAGAAAGCTGGGAAAGACAGGAATTTGCTGCAGAGCAGATGCAGCCCTGCCAACGTCTTGATTTTAACCTAGTGAAATCTGTGTTGGGTTTCTAACCTATAGAACTGTAAGATAATCAATTTGTGTTGTTTTAAGGCACTGAGTTTGTGGAAATGTATTATTGCAGCTATAGGAAATAAATATAGGAGGTTTCTGAGCTATTTGTATGTATAAAAGCCTCTGGTCAATTTTTAATGCCAGGGGGTCTTCTGAGCCTGTTCAGTAGCAATAGTCCTGCACAACTCAGGGCAGGGATGCTTTGCCAAACCCTAAAATATGCTCTCACTCAGGCATATAGATCTTCATATGCCATCAGCAGAGTCCCCCATGTATCTCTCTTATTATTTAAAATGGAGCCTATAGAGGCAATCTGAACAATTATGTGTATTCCTGTATGAAAAGTTAGTCAGCAGTGAAAATCTTTGTCTTGCTGTATTCTCCTTTGTCATCTGCTTGTTATTATTTACTTTTTTTTTTTTTTTTAGTATTCAATGTAGAGAAAAGGACTATTAGTTTCAATCTCTGAAGCTTGCTGAAGTTTGCTAATGCACTGCAAGGGAACAGCCTGAGCAATTTGAGCTTGTCTGTCAAGTTGGTCAAGGTGGAGAGTAATGTGGTCTGGGGTTCCCAGAGCCCATTGGACCTTTGACCTTTTCTGTTGAGACTATTGATCTAGGTTAATAGTCAGTACCCGTTGTGCTGTTGGAGGAGTTGTGTGCCTGTGTGGGTGATTTCTCATTGAGTACAAATGAGGCTCTGACTAACTCAGAGGGTAATTGGTCCTTTTTTGTAGTTTTCCAAGATCAGGGTGGGGAATTAGAATAGATGGGTCCTGACAGGCAGGGGAAGATTCATTTCTGGGATGTTCGCAGTTGTATCAGTGACAAAGCAGTGGATCTGGGCATAGAGCTGATTCTGCCTTTCATGCCATGAACTATCCTCACATGGAGAGCTGTCCATGGAATCAAGTGGGGTTAGAAATTGCTGGATAACATGATAACTTCTGAGGTTAGTGGAGCAATGAGATGGGTTTAGCCTGGTTCCACTTACTCTAACCCCTGCTCTCCCCACCACCTTCATATTTTTCATCCAATCTAATTGGGTACAGAATGAGCTACACAGCAGGTCAGTGGACTGAATAAATAAAGAAGCTTGGTTATACTCTTTGACTGAAATGTAGGCTATAGAATGGGGAGAAAATTCTTCTAAATAGTGTCAATTCCCATGACTGTCTCCTTACTAGCTCTTCGCGACCTGGAGAAATTTTCTTTTTCCACTCACTCTATGAAAAGCATTCATGTTTTTGTCTTGAGCAGCTTCCTATCTCTTCTAGCTCATCCTTCAATCCTCTTCCTCTCTTTCAAGTTACTCAATCTAGAATTCTAGCTGCATATAACTCATTGATTCATTCACTCATCAGACACTTATTAAAAACCTACTATATGCCTTGAACTCTTTCCCCCCTTTCTACTTTAACTTGTCAGACTATTCTTTTCTGATTTCCCCTTGGAGTCTAACATCGTTGAAGGCAGTAGCAGTTGAAAGGGGGGGAAGCATATGGTTGGCATAGGATGGGGATGGGATGTGGGGCAAGTGGTAAGTGCTAGAAAGACTAAAGAAAAAGAGGTGAGTAGTTTGGCTAAATTTAGGAGACCTTTACTCCACCAAACCCTGTGATATCCATATATCATATGCTTCAACACCTGCTTTAGTGAAGAATAATCTTGGAGTGATTTGGGATGCTATATACATATAATTCCTAAACATTCTTTTAAATCTTAAAGAGAAGTCCAGTTAAAGTTCAAAGTATTCAATAAACATTTAAGCACTGAATGTAGGCCTGTCACTGATAGTTCATGAGAGATAGGAAGATACAAATGGTCAAGGGAGGTAGGGGATCTTGGTAATATCTGTAAAGCTGGGAGGACAGGTATGCTTTGCATGGGGCAGCGGGCAGCACCCAGTATGGAGACACATACTCCTGGGGTGTGCATTCAGGAAAGGCACAGACTGAGACTTAAATTTTCTTCTTAAAAAGACAAATAATATTTGGCAGTACTCCAATTTTCTTTCCTAAATTATATCTTTGTACTAACATCATATAATACATAATTAGGACAAATGCTTACCCTCTTGAATATATTCACTACTTCCTCCCCCCTCTTTTTCTTCTTTTCCTCCTTCTGATTTTGTTTCCTTTTGTGGTTTATGTAAGTCGTTTACTGATGCCCTTCTAATATATCCAAATCTAAACATTTTGTTTCTATTTATCTCTTCTGAGTTGTCACATCTGGATATGTGTGACTACGAATTGCATGCCTTTACCTTCCAAATTTGCTTTTTATTCTTATCTATTAGGATTCGCTCATATTGCTGCAGGTCACTATAATTCATTTGACTGCTGTGTAATATTCCACTGAGTTCATATGCCAGTGTTTGCTCTTATAATGATGGATGGACATTTGGGTTATTTCTAGGTTTATATAGAATGTACTAAAATCATGAGCCTGGATATAATCCCCCAAAAAAACTGAGTAAAGGGATAATCAGGAATTGAGCCCTGAAATACTCCACTATGAAGAGGCTGGGGAGAAGAGTAGAAACCAGCAAATGGAGACTGAGCATGAACTCCCAACAAGGTAAGAAGAAGAGAGTCCAGGGTCTTGGGAGCCCAGTGCAAAAATAGCATTGAGGGAGAGGAAGTGAAGACTGAGCACTGACCATTGTACAGGTCATTGGTGACCTTGATAGGGCAGATTGGGTGAGGCGGTGGAAGTCAATGCCCTTAGAGCGGAATGCAAAAAACCTCTAACTCTTCTCTGAGATTCTAGTTTCTCCTTCCTCAAGTCCATTAATTATTTTCCTAAAATCAAGATCAGATCATGTCACTCCCTGACTTATTTTGGGGGAGCTCCACACTGCCTAGAGAATGAAGTTCAGACTCTTCAGTATGACATTTAATCTGACCTTCTACTATTTTTTCTGTCTCTTCTTCTGAAGCTACTCCACCACTTACTCTCTGCTCTCATTGGAGCTTCCATTGGTTCCTGAATATTATACGTGTCAGAATTAGGCTTCTGCCAGAATGTCCCTCTCCAGATCCCCTTTGCACTATCATAGAATTTTGAGCATATAGCTACCAGAGCTTTGTTACACTGCATTGTAATTATTTCTGTGATTGCCTCCTCTAATCAGAATGTGAGCACCTTGAGGGCATGAATTGTTACTTACTTTTTGTAGCGTCTCCAGAGTCAAATATAGTAGGGACACACATAGAGCAGATTTTCAGGAAGTGTTGGTAGAATGAATAAGCTTGTGAAAAAACGTATCTATAGTGTATTCTTTCAGGTAATTTAACTGGAGATAAATCTTAGTTCTCTGAGGGTGGTTTTAATTTTTAGAACTAGCCAAAGGCTGTTTGCCATTGAGTCTGATGAAGAAGCTGGGGAATATAAATTTTTATTACAAATGAAGTGTAGGAAAAAATTAAGCATGGCTGTTTTGTGATGACACCTTTTCTTATATGGCTCACAAAGGGCACTAAAGTTTACTGGCACTGATTTGCTTACGGCAGTTTCCAAAGATGAATTTCCAAAAACATTTTGAGCAGTGACAGTATTGCTGGACTAAGCATTTGGTTTCTCAGAGTGATGACTCTGAAGGACAAGACTTACTTGGATCTGTAAGTTCTGGTATCTCTGTTTTACAAAGATCAGTATCATTTTCTTGTCACATCTTATTTTCTGCAGTGAATTTTTACATGCTGAAGTTCACATTATCTCCTGAGTATTTAAATATTTTCTTTGTAACTTTATTATTTTCAATTATTTCTTTAGTAAACATTGTATTTCAATGCAGCAGCACTTGAAAACTCTATTAAAATTGTTCATTAAAAAAAAAACTATTCATAACAGCATTAACTAAGACCAGATTTAACACCAATTCCAGTGGCTGATCCCTATCCCGAATGGATATATGGCCATTTGTTACGATCGTTTGTTTACTGATTTTCAAGCAGTTTTCAATCTGTGTGACACTGATCAGATCCAAGCCAATATGGACTAATTTTTCAAGTCACTTTTTATGAAGCTGTGCATCAAATGCTTTACAAAGTCCAAATGTGTAACATCTGCTCTCCTTTTCCTGATAATTTTACAGTTCTCTCAAGAAGTCAACTGCTTTATCAAGCACAGAATGTGTTTTATAAGTCTCCATTATTATCGTTCATGATTCTGTCACCTTTTAGAATTTCCTTTCTCAACTTCATTTGCCAAGTCTTGATAAAATACTTATTAGTTAGCCATCTGATACAATTATTCTTCCAGTAGTAACACTTTGTGACTCTAGGTTCACTTGGATTAGATCTATATATAATCTTTTCAGTTGTTATGATTTAAAAGATGCAAGCAATAAAATCTGTGTTAGTCATTTTTGTTCATATCCTGGGAGAGATGTTAGTCAGACTTGATGATTGGTATATGTTTTGAGGTTTGAAGTATTCACTTACCTGCTCTTTGTCATTAGCTGTTTTTTTTTTTCCCTAGGTGCATTTTACAGTTCCCCATCTTTACCATATGTTAAATGGATATTATGTTTGCAACAGCATGCCTTACAGAACAGGAAAATGTCTGTGTATGTACAGTAAGTCGACTCATGCAGACTTTGGATACAGATTGAAGTTTTTGATGCTTCCATCATCTCATTGATGTAGGTGAGCAGAGTTTAATAACATTTGCTTTCAAGGGTTTGGGGGTAATTGCTATGTACATAAACTGAGAAAAGTTTGCTTTATAATTAGTTTTTGAATCAAATTCAAGAAGAGTCCATGTAAATAATGCATTTTTTATGAGTTAGGCCCTGAGGTCATTTTGTTTACTGATAGAGTTCAGTTAATTAAATAAATATGAAGATCTTGTATTGAGTACCCTTGTGTTGGTTAAAATGTAATGTTACAGATATCTTATTAACTTTTATACATAAGTTACTGAATTCATAAACTGTATGAGAATATAATGAACATATTTGATAGATATAAATGAAAACATTGGTTATGATTTATCAAGGATTACTCAAGTATTAATTAACTGACAGCTAGAACACTGCTTTTGACATTCTCAAATTTCCTTTGGTTAATCTTATATGCATTATAGATTAATCAGTTTCTCCCTCTTTATATAAAATATTTAGCTTTTGAAGTGTTTTGACATATGGTAAACTTCAATAAGAAGGCAGACTTTTTCAGTTTTGAGAAATGTAAATATATCATTCTGTAAGAAATTCCAAAATGTTGGCTATGGGACAATGGAAACCACATGTAGTTTTCTCCAAATCTCAATATACAAGTAACTGCTTTCAACACATCTTTTCTGTCTCCAGTTTTAATATTAACTACTTGATTAAATGTTAAACAGAGCAAAGGCCAGTCTTGTCAGGCGTCACTAATATTCATATTTTTTCCAGAGGATGGAAAACATTTATTTTTGAATATTTAGCACTCTTCTGTTGCTCAGTCAAGACTGGTAGTGGGAATAACACTTCTTTATAATTTGAAATTCTAGAGTGGGGGATTTATTGACTGAATTAAAGCTATAATGTCTTGTTTTGTTTTTAATGACTAAATCGCAATTTTACATTTCAGCTGTTACACCCACAATTTAGAATATAAGTTTTGGAAATAGGTTCAAAACTACTTTTTCTTAAATCAAGGTTAGAATTTTTCTGTTTTTTCAATGTTATAGTTATAGCTTTTATAAATGTTCTGTTCATAAAATTATAACAATACGCTACTGGCCATTGTCTTGTATGTCTATAAATAAAAGAAATTATCAACATTTTAAATGGAAGGAATTCATATTTGTATAGCTCATGTTTTTCTAAATTTAAATTCAAATTTCACCTAAAAGGTAAATCTGAATTTAGAAAGATTTTTCCAAGGGTAAATGATTTAAAGTTAGTAGGACATAGTTTATAAATGAATGTATATGCCTTTGGTGTCAAGAATTCCAAGTCAAGAAATGGTATTATGTCAGAGGTCAAACAGAGAGACTCAAAGAGTAAATATGTTTACGATTTGCTTCCTTTGTATAAATTTTTAAAAATATTTTATTTATTTGACAGACAGAGATCACAAGTAGGCAGAGAGAGAGAGGAAAGCAGGCTCCCCACTGAGCAGAGAGCCCGATGTGGGGCTCGATCCCAGGGGCCTAGGATCATGACCTGAGACAAAGGCAGAGGCTTTAACCCACTGAGCCACCCAGGCGCCCCTGCATAAATGTTTAAAGTGATACATCGATATATATCAAACAAAGAAGAGTGCATTATTCTTTGTGTATAAGTAAAATAAAAAATTTGCATTTTGCTTTTTATAAAAATATGGTGACTCTGTTACTGAAGATGCCAATCATGTACATGAAAGTTTTTTAAAAAGTCAATTTTCTGTGTAGTTCCAAGTTTCTTAATTTATATCAATACATTTCTGTTGTTCTGTTCTGATTTAGATATATATGTGCTGTTTAAAATTTTGCTGTTTCTATTAAATGTATGACTCATTGATAAAGACATGGAAATACTATCAAATCAATACATTCCCTTGTAACATATGACTTGTGTTTCCGAAATTTTAGAATTGTTTCCTTATTAATTATGAGCTAATGCACTTTATCTTTTTATTTTTTATTTTTTTATATTTTTGTGGCTTAGGCCTGGCTGGGAGAGCACAAGATCACCACATCGATTGAGCTAAAGCACTTTAGAAGAGAGATTATACAAACATTGTGAATAGATGTGGTCAAATGAGAGGATTGAATATGGGGTAAGAGCTTTCTGATTTTTAAATAGAAAATAAGTTCAAATTTGTGTCAGAAAAATGGTTGCATCTTTATAATATAAAACATGGGCAATCTTAAGATAAAATAATATTTAAGCTTATGCATTTTTTAAACACCAGAGGATTCTTTATAGACTGTGGATGAGCAATGACTCTGTTCTAATTACCAGGCAAATTGATTCATTCTGGATTATTCTCAATCAAAGTGTTTTTCTAGGATTCAGACTAAATGTATCCTCTTTTTGACATTAGTCTATTACTATTTATATCAATACTCTCATACATCGTGAGTAATTTGTTTCCCTCTTCTGTTCTTGCTGCTTTCAGCAATTTATCCATGCTGGGGAGGGAGGGTAGGATTGTGGTGTGAAATGAGGATGGCATTTTTGTGTTTTGACCAGAATAATTTAGAACTTTTTGCCTTCATGCTTTTCAAAGTGTAGGTTTTTTCAAGACGTCAGGTCCAGTCACATCAACGAAGAATGCAGCTTGTAAGTGATTGAAACTTTACTCTTATGAGATGTTCTGTAAGATGTGTGTTGCTGCAAAGAGTTAGGTGATACCTGTATTAGAAGACTCAAGGTGTTGATCAAATCTAAGAAATACATTTTCAAGTAAGATATCCAAAATACAAATAACAGTACACTTTAAGCTTCCTTGTACCTTTCAAAAAATAGACTCGCATAGGTTATTGCCATACTGATCTTAGTATCATTAATGTTTTTATATATATATAAATATAAATACATATATAGTTAAAGATTTTATTTTTTTGTCAGAAAGAGAGAGACAGTGAGTGAGCACAAACAGGGGGAGTGACAGGCAGAGGGAGAAGCAGGCTCCCTGCTGAGCAAGGAGCTCGATGTGGGGCTCCATCCCAGGACGCCAGGATCATGACCTGAGCCAAAGGCAGTTGCTTAACCAACTGAGCCATCCAGCCCAGGCATGTCTTCTCTCTACCCCACTCTCTCCCTCTCTCTCTCCACACACACACACACACACACACACACACAAACACACACACGCACATATATATATATATATATATTTTTTCATTTTTCATTTTTTGTTTGTTTGTTTGTTTGTTTTTGAGAGAGAGAGAGAGAGAGTGAGTGAGTGAATGTGAGCCAGGGTAGGGGAGTGTGGGTAGGAAGGGGTAGAGGGAGAATCTCAAGCAGGCTCCATGCGCTGCACAGAGCCAGACACCGGCTGAGATCATGACCTAAGCTGAAATCAAGAGTCAGGTGCTTAACAGACTGAACCACCCAGGTGCCTTTAATTCGTTTTATGAAGTGAAAAACTCCTAGTCATTTGGTTTTAAACTAGTAACTTTGAAAATAATTATTCTTTCTGTCCTAGGTAAGATATGTATTTGAATTGAACTGTCTGAAATAAAAAGAAACAAAAATCTCTCTTTTTTTTCTCTGCAGAGTTTTAATTTCCTTTATTATGTCTAGTGGTTGTTGTAAATACAAACTCTCAATTTTCTTTAGTACCATCAAAAGAAAGGAAAAATGAAGTCCCTTCTTAGGTCCTCTCCACCGGTATAAGGATAGAAGAGGCAGATGGGTAGACGGCAATACACAAAAAAGATAACTCCACAATTATTTTTGGAAAATGATGGGAACATTTGTAAATGAATCTGCAGTTATCCTGTTTATAAAGGATGGAGTGTGGTACCATGTACTTTTATAGATTTAGGAAATAACGTTTGTTACTTTTGCATGTTGACTTCAAGATTTTCTCTGTGATATGCAGTGCTAGAGTGGAGTAAATGTATAAATTCAAAGTATTTTATTTCCATTTTAATCAAGTCTCTTGAGTTAAAGTGTGTAAATTAGTTTACCCAATTAGCTATTTTGTATGCCTGTGGTATTTCCACGTTCTACTAATATGGTAATGAAACAGAATATTGATTAGATTGTTTTAAATCTCTGAAAGAATTGAATGCTGTTCTCATAGGCTTAAATTGTAAAGAAAATTAAAAAAACAGAGTGTGTACAAGAACTGATTTCTTTCTTATAATAATAGTAAGAAACTTTTTTAATATAACACAGTGCATGTTCACAGTAGAAAACCTCACAACCTATTAACTAAAGAAACAACCTATTAACATTTTTTTTAAAGATTTTTATTTATTTGACAGAGAGAGATCACAAGTAGGCAGAGAGACAGGAAGAGAGGGGGGAAGCAGGCTCCCTACTGAGCAGAGAGCCCGACGCCGGGCTCGAACCCTGGATCTTGAGATCATGACCTGAGCCGAAGGCAGAGGCTTAACCCACTGAGCCACCCAGGTGCCCCCACAGTTAACATTTAAATAGATATACTTGTCTCTTTTTTCTGTATCTGTATCCATACATTTTTATCGTATTGAGACCATGTAGTTCATCAGGTAGTGTGTACAATAAAGATAGCTTTAATAGTTTTCTAAAAATGAAATAAGAGCACTATAAAAAATTCCAAAGTACAGAAAAGTAAAAAGAAGAAAGTAAAAAAAAAAAATCACTTGAAACCTCTCCATCTAGAGATAATCACTGGTCTAAATGTTAAGGCATTTATGAGATATGCCAAAAAATGAGTAGTTATTAATACTAATAACATTTTTCCAGATACTTATCAATGTATAGATACTTGTAAAATATTATGTATGTATTGATGTCTGAAAGTATACTTTTTACTCCATAATATCATATGGACATAATTCTATGTCAAACATAGGTCTATACCATAAAGTTTTACTAACTGCATCATATTCTATTACATAAAGAAACTTTATTTAAAAATTTTATTGTTATTTATTACCATTTTTCTATTATCATTAGTACTTTAATAAATGTTCTATTACTAAATATTTGCATACATCTTTGATTAATTTCTAATGCCATATCTTAGAAGTAGTGCTGTTGGATCAAAGGCTATACTTGTTTATACTCCTACCAGCTATGTATAGGGGAACCTATTCCCTATAAATCTTACCAACATTGAATATTATAATTCAGTAAATGTATTTACTTGAAAAGACATCTTATTTCTGTTTTATTTTATATATATTTGTCTTCTAATGAGAATAAACATTTCCAGGGCTTTTATTGGCTATTTATTATTCTTCTGTTGTAAACTGCCTATTTGTATCATTTGCCAGTCTTTAAATTCAGATATTCATCACTATGTATTAAATATGTTACTCTTTTTTGTCATATATTTGGCATTTTTCTTTAGTAATTTTCATTATACCTTTCAATTTTGTACACATTCTTTTTCTGTGTATATAAAAGTTATAAAACTTTAGATGGTTATTTATATTTTACTTTATGATTTTTGGTGTTCTTGGTGTTTTGGTGTTCTTAAAATCATGCTTAGAGAATCTTTTCCTACCCAAAGATTATGCAACCATGTGTTAATATTTTATCCTAATATTTTTGTCATTTATTTAATATGTTACATGATTAATATATTTGGAGTTCGTTTTCATGCAAAATGTGAGATAAATCCAACTTAATTTTTTTCTGACCTCACTTATTGTATTGACTTTGTCATACACTAATTTTTTTATTTTTGCTTTTGTATAGTTAAATTTAGCATTCTTTTTCTTTATGACTTTCATTGTAGTTCAGTAATTAATAAAAGCTTCCTACCTCAAGAGTATCTGTATACACTTATAGGTATATGTCTAGCTTTCTAATTAATTTATGGTTCCATTTTTAACATTGAAGTCATTAGTTTATCTGAAATTTATTTTGATGTACTGTGTGAAATAGTTAAGTTAATTTCTCCCTCAGTGGTTGGTCAGTTAAATAAATATAATTACCAGATAACTCATATGTTGCCATTGATTTTAAATCTTGTCTTTGTCACATAACACATTCTTACAACTATTTGGGCATATTTCTGGATTTTTCTATTCTATTCCATTTATCTTTCTGTTTATTCTTATACTAGCTTTATGCTTTAAAAATTATAACAGCTTTATAATATGCTTAAAAAGCTTATATTTAAAAAAAAAGACTTAAAAAAATCTTATAACTTTCCTTAAAATTTTCAGTTTTGCGGGAGAGCCTACATGGCTCAGTTGGTTAAGTGTCTGACTGTTGATATGTGCTCAGGTTATGATCTCAGGGTTGTGAGATGGAGCCCTGCATCAGGCTCTGTGCTGAGCTTGGAGTCTGCTTGAGACTTTCTTTCTCCCTCTGCCTCTGCCCCCAGCCCCTCACTCTTGCTCTCTCTCTAAATAAATACATAAAATCTTTAAAACGGATTTTTTGGGGGGATACCTGGTTGGCTCAGTTGGTTAAGCATCTGCCTTCAGCTCAGGTCATGATTCTAGGGTCCTGGGATTGAGTCCCACATCAGGCTACCTGCTAAGTGGGGATCCTGCTTCTCCCTCTGCCTCTGCTGCTGCCCATGCTTATACTCTCTCTTTCTCTGATGAAGAGATAAATAAAATCTTTAAAATTTTTTTTCAGTTTAGAATATATATTAGTATTGCATTGCCTTTTAAAAAAAGTTTTTATTTAAATTCCAGTTAGTTAACATAGAGTGTAATATTAATTTCAGGTGTATAATTTAGTGATTTAGTAGGTCCATACAACACCCAGTACTCATCACAAATGCTTTCTTTAATCCCCAACACCTATTTCACCCATCCCCAACCCACCTGTCAGTTTGTTCTCTATAGTTAAGAATCCGTTTTCTGGTTTGCCTTTCTCTCGTTGCCCCCACATACCCATTTATTTTCTTTCTCCCTCCTTCCTTCCTTCCTTCCTTCCTTCCTTCTTTCTCCCTTCTTCTTTCCTTTCTGATTTATTTATTCAGGGAGGAGAGGGGCAGAAGGACAGGGAGAAAGAGTCTCAATCAGACTCCATACTGAGTGCAGGGCCCCATGTTGGGCTCGATCTCATGACCCTGAGATCATAACCTGAGCTGAAATCGAGTCTGACACCTAACCGACTGTGCCACCCAGGTGTTCCATCTTTTGTTTTGTTTCTTAAATTCCACATATGAGTGAAATAGTATGATATTTGTCTTTCTCTGACTGATTTATTTCACTTAGTATAATACTCTCTAGCTCTATACAAGTCTTTACAAATGGCAAGATTTCATTCTTTTTTAATGGCTGGGTAATATTCCATTGCATCTATATACCATATCTTCTTTATCCATTCATCAGTTTTAGTTGGGCTATTTCCATAGTTTAGCTATTATGGATAATGCTGCTAAAAACATTGGGGTGCATGTATCAGTTTAAATTAGTGTTTTTGTATAGTATGTCCTTTAATTCACATTTCTAGTGATTCTAGTAGTGGTTCAGAACATTTTTTAAAAGTAGGCTCCATGGGGTGCCTGGGTGGCTCAGTGGGTTAAAGCCTCTGCTTTCAGCTCAGGTCATGATGTCAGGGTCCTGGGATTGAGCCCCACATCATTGGGCTCTCTGCTCAGCAGGGAGCCTGCTTCCTCCTCTCTCCTCTCTCTGCCTGCCTCTCTGCCTACTTGTGATCTCTGTCAAATAAATAAATAAAATCTTAAAAAAAAAAAAGTAGGCTCCATGCCCAGTATGTAGCCCAATGTAGGGCTTGAACTCATAACCCTGAGCTGAGATCAAGATTTGGAATTAATTTAATTAATTTAGTTTAATTAATTTTAAAAAATTAATTTAATTAATTTAATTAATTAAAAAAAGAGTTGAACACTTAACCGATGGAGCCATCCAGGTGCCCCTGGAGCTTTTTTTCATGCTTGCTGACCGTTTGGATTTGTTTCAATGTGAATTTTTTACATGTTTTTTTTTTTTTAAAGATTTTATTTATTTATTTGCGAGAGAGGCAGTGAGAGAGCATGAGCGAGGAGAAGGTCAGAGGGAGAAGCAGACTCCCCGTGGAGCTGGGAGCCCGATGCGGGACTCGATCCCCGGTCTCCGGGATCATGACCTGAGTCGAAGGCAGTCGTCCAACCAACTGAGCCACCCAGGCGTCCCTTACATGTTTTTTTTTAAAATCCATTTTTCTCTTCAGTTGTATCTTCTCTTGTCTGTATTTCAAATAGCTTTGTAACTCTACTATCTATTGTTTATAATATCTTTTACTATGTGTGTCTGCAATTTTAAAAAATATACTTATAAGGTCTACGTTTTATTTTATAACTTCTAAGTTTTCTGTCTTAGTTAAAAAGATTTCCTACTACTGGCTATACCTACAGTCTCCTACATGTTCTTACATGGTATGTATTATTTAAAATTTTACACTTAAGACTTTAACTCATCTGAATTAATTTTTGTATTGGTATAAAATAAAAGCCCAGTTTTATTTCTTCAGATGGTTAGCCCATATGCCAACACTATTTTCATGAATAGAAATATCACTTTTATTATACTTAAAATTTTACATGTACTGAATTTAAATTCTGGAGTCTCTATTCTGTCCTAGTCAATTTGTATACCTTATGTCGATATAATACTATGCTACCAGCATATACAATACATATTTGGACAAATATAGTGCATACAGTACAATATACATACATACAATACAATATTTGGACAAATATTATTTGATTGATTATACTAGTGAGTGGTATTCTCACACATGCAAGCATATCAGTAAATACAGTACCTTTGAATTCTTGGAAAAAAATTAAGAATAAAATTCAGGCAACAATGAGATGAATAAAAAAATAAATTAGCAAATGGGAAGTCAGGTTGTAAAAGAGTTCCTGGGGAAGATTTAGTTCATTAACATAAAAAACTGCAATTACACAACTGTGAAAAATATGTTGCAAAACAATGTGTATATAAATGTGATTAATATTGACAATGTAAAAGGAACAAAAATAAAATCAGTTGATGGCTATTTGGTGATTTGACAATAAGTATAACCATAATTGACCCAGCAATTCTACTCATCCATATACATGGAACAAGTCATTATAAGTTCAATCAGTGTACAGAATTGCAGGTTCTGTGGGAATACAGTAACTATATAAAAGGTAGATTTAACCAGGTCTAGGGAGTTAGAAAAGGGTTTTTGGAGAAAGTGACATTGTAATTGAAACATAAAAGATATTCAGGAGTGACGATGGGCTTGAGATAGTGGGTGGGGAATATTCCAGGTAGACAAATTATAAATATGAAGGCCCCTGGTGGGAGTGAAGAGGTGGGAAAGGCATTGCAAATTCCAGAAAGAGGGGCAGAATGGCTGGAGCCTTGAAAGCTGAGGTGAGGCAGGGTGTGATCAAGAGTGCAGATGAGGCAGAACAGTAGGCAGATCAGTCAGATCATGAGGCCATGATCAAGAGCTGGGTCATTATCCAGAGGGCAGTGGAAAGTCTCTGAAGATTTTACTCTGTCGGGGTAGGGAAGTGTGGGGAAACGTCCTTAGATATGTTTTGAAAAATCACTCCAACTACTGTGTGTTGAATAGACAGGAGCAGAACACGAACACATGAACAGCTACTGCAGCGGTCCGGGCGACAGAGGAAGTGTTGACAGTGGACAGGGAGAGGATGAATGGATTCTAGAGATGTTCAGGCATCAGCATAGATAAGATTTACTAATAGATTGAGTGTAGGCGTGAGGAAGATGGAAAAGTCAAGGAAGACTCCTGATAGGGAACTTGAAAAGCTGTTTGGGTAGTGCTGCTGTTTGCTAAGATAAGGAATACATCATGAGAAGATAAGCAGGGAGATGTTCACGCAGTTTTGGACCTGTCGAGATCAAAATAGTAGGTGGCAGATATGACAGTAAGCACATAAGTTTAAGGATCTGTGTGGAACTCAGGAGAGAAGTCTGGGCTTGAGATAGAGTTTGAGGGTTGGTGGTGTACAGATGTAGCTGAAGGTCATGGAGTGCTTGAAATTGCCTCTAAATCTTAATCTAAAAAACACAACAAACAAAGCAGAAACAGACCCAAAAATACAGAGAACAAACTGATGGTTGCTAGAGGTGATGGGGCATGGGGAAAGGGCAAATGGGTAAAGGGGGATTGGGAGTACGGGCTTGCTGTTACTGAATGAATAAGTCATGGGGATGAAAGGTACAGCATAGGGAATACAGTTAGTGGTATCGTAATTGTGTTGTGTGGTGGCAGATGGAAGTTACCCTTATGGTGAACACAGCATAATGTACAGACTTGTAGAATTACTGTGCTGTACCCTTGAAACTAACATAACATTTTGTGTCAACTGTACTTTAATAAAAATGGGTACATGGTGCCGAGAGAAGGGAGTCTGGGGAAGGGCTGAGGAATACTCACATTTCATAGTGGAGTAGGGCAGGAGGATCCCTGAAAATAAAACTGAAAAGGGAGGCCAAAAATGTGGAAGGAAACTCAGTGGTTTCTTGGGAAGTAAGGAAGGGTGTGTCTTAAGGAGACAGTAGTGACCTGTGTCATGATGTTAAAAGGCCAAGTTCAGACACATGTCTGTTGGATTTGGTTACAAGAAGGCCTTGTATAAAATGTGGAAGGGCCACCCCGGGGAGATGTGGGGACAAAACTCCAGCTTGGAGTGGTGTGAAGGGCCATGAGAGGTGAGGATATAAAGTTGAGTTTAATTCATTTAAGAAGTTTGGCTGTGAGGGAGAGAGAGCAAAAACTTGAGTGTAAATGGGTTTTTAATTTTAATTTTAGAAGGCTTTAAATTTTAACTTAAAAAATACTGATAGGAAGGTGCCAGAAAAGAGAGGTTAGAGATACAGGAGAGGGGATTCACTGTTTGCCATTTTAATGAAGACTCCTGGGGAGGCTGGGGAGGGCAAGGGTGATCCCAGAGAACAGGGAGCGTGATGCGTGCTCAACGTTAAGAGGTCAGAAGGAGGAGAAGTATGAGTGCACAAATAAGTAGGGTTGTAGATGTGATGACAGGCTGTTCAGGTGACTTTTACCTGAGAGGAGTGAGAGATAAGGAGCTGCTGTGAGAGAAGATGTGATGGGCTCCTGGTAAGCAACTTGAAAAGCAGAAGAAGGCTTGCATAGCTCTGAAGCACAGAAGAATTAGCTGACCAGCAACAGCGCTGAGACAGACTCACACTTCTTCATGTTATCACGCAAACTCCTGAGCATTGAGTCTTCCTGTAATTTGAGTTACTTTAGGTAAAATCCAGCTGAGGGATATTTTATAAACACTTGGTTTACAGACTGTCACATAAAAAAACAAAACAAAACTGTGAAGAATTCTACTCTTCCTTGATGTAAATTAAATGTCATGTCCCCTAAGACTCTGGAAAATATAGATCTATCCATATACTCCTTAACTAAATGACATGTACAAAATTCAGTTATGCAAACTGAATATATGAGAGTTTCCCCCCCAACCTTAGAGCATTACCAAGGACTCTATTTTGCAAAGGGAAAAGAATATGGAGTTTGGAGCCAGATAGATTTGGTTTATTTTTTCTTAAAGATTTTATTTATTTATTTGACACAGAGAGAGAGATAGTGAGAGAGAGAACATAAACAGGGGGAGTGGTAGGCAGAGAGTGAGGGAGAAGCAGGCTCCCACTGAGCAGGGAGCTCAATGCAGGCCTCGATCCCTGGGATCATGAACTGAGCCAAAGCCAAATACTTAACCGACTGAGCCACCTGCACCCCAGATTTGTTTTAAATATAAGTTTTGTTAAGTACTAAAATGACGACAGGTGAGTCACTACCCCTGGGCCCAGTTTTCTCATCTTTTAAATAGTAAGATCTGCCTGAATTGGGTTGTTGGAGGATTGAGTGAAGTGATATATGGAAAATATCCAGGACAATGCATGGCACAACATGCTCAGAGAGGAGTCTTTTTATTTATTCTTGGTTTATAAGATTTATAAGAATAACTTGCAGGGTTACCATGAACAATCTCTCACCTGTTCAGTCAACCTATTAACATTTATGGAACACCTGCTAGATCAGGTGCCCAGTCCTTTGTTAGGGATAATGGAAACAAAGAAGGTTGAACCGTAGTTGTTGCCCTAGAGCTCCTCATGCTGCACTTAAAATATGTTTTCATGCAACAGTTTTGTAAATATGTACTTCTAGAGTCTGTTAGTTGCTTAACTGAATGTACAATTTTAGCCCAGTGGCTAGTATATCCATCACTTAATAGATCTTATTTTTCCTCTCCTCTTCTCCCAAGATAAGATACAGGCAATGCCAGCTTTGTGACCAGTTGTTATACAGAAATCTGATGTACAGATTCAGAATTACAAATAACTTATAATAGGTGTGGAAAGAAACCATCGAAAGGCATGAGCTTCTTAGGAAAGCTGACCTCTGGGCCCAGACGTCCAAGGTTGGTTGCCTGTTTTGCCCTAAATAGCATCCCTGATGTGATCTGAAAAGTTTTGCATCTTTTCTGACCCTGTCTGTGTTTCCTGTGGTTTTGCCTCAGGGATATCCTTTCCATTTCTGAAAGCCGAGTTTCTGACACTCATATCTGTTTTAGGTTTCTTGAAGTTCCTTGGAACAGTTTCTTTTCTTACTTAAATTCACAATTTGATGGCCAGTCTTTCTTCTGGTTCAATAAGAGACACCGTGCTCTCCAGAGTCTGTAGCAGATCACTGCCTTATGATAGCAGGTTCTTTGTTATTCCGTCTTCCAGTGAATTAAAATTTTTTGTTTTATGAAATTAAAAAGAATTATATGAATGCATTTTCATTGTAAAATAGTAAGACATGCAAGTTCAGAGCATAAGATGTGAAATACCTTATTCTTTTTCTCATCCCTTCCAATTCTTCAAAGTAACACTGTTAACAATTTGGGAAATAATTTTCTGGATATTATTCTATGTATTTCCATACATACTCATTTTTGTATGAAATAGTATATTCACACACATATTTTAAATATACATTTTAAATAAAGCCAAGATTATAGCACACAAATTATTCCCAAGCTATCTTTTCTCAATAAATGTTGGAGACATTTAACATTGTACATTTAGGTCTATCTCAATCTTTTTGTTTTGTTTTGTTTTTTTAAGTTTTTATTGACTTTGTTTTTTTTTTAAAGATTTTATTTATTTATTTGACAGAGAGACACAGTGAGAGAGAGAACACAAGCAGAGGTGAAGCAGAGGGAGAGGGAGAAGCAGGCTTCCTGCTGAGCAGGGAGCCCTATGTGGGGCTCGATCCCAGGACCCTGGGGTCATGATCTGAGCCGAAGGCAGACGCTTAACGACTGAGCCACCCAGGCACCCCAATCTTTTTTGTTTGTTTGTTTTTAAAGATTTACTTATTTATTTAGGAGAGAAAGAGAGAGTGTGCATGCAATGGGGAGAGGCAAAGAGAATCTGAAGCAGACTCTGCGCTGAGTGTGGAGCTCAACGTGAAGCTCAATCTCATGACCCTGAGACCAGTACCTGAGCCCAAACCAAGAGTTGGATGCCTCACTGACAGCACCACCCAGGTGCCCCTATCTCATTCTTGTTAACAGTTCCATAGAATCCTATATTATAGATAAAACATAATTTATATAGTCAATCTCCTGTTGATAGCCAAAGGCAAACACCTGAGTTTTCCCCCAAACTTGGTCCTCCCATAGTCTTTTCCATTTCAGTTACCTGCAACTCCTCCAACTGCTCAAGCTAGTATTCATCCAGTCATATCCCACCCTTTGCCTTTTCTTTTTCTTCTTAGCACTTATCACTTGACATATACCTCTTTGGAGTATGTCAAATATCTCCTCACTGGAATGTAATATCAACAGGTGAGGAACAAGAGATGAAAGCTGTGGGAAGGGCAAAGGTAAACCTGTTCAAAGTAAAGTGTGTATGTATGTCTGTACGTGTGCGTGTGTGTGTTTACCTTGGCACCAAATCTGGATTATCTCCCTTCTGTAATACTTTTTAAAATTAATTATTTTTATTAACGTATAATGTATTATTTACCCCAGGGGTACATGTCTGTGAATCGTTAGGCTTACACACTTCATAGCACTTATCATATCACATACCCTCCACAATGTTTATAACCCAACCACTCTTTCCACCCCCCTTCCCTCCAGCAACCCTCAGTCTGTTTTGTAAGATTAAGAGTCTCTTATGGTTTGTCTCCCTCCCGATCCCATCTTGTATCATTTTCTCCTTCCCTACCCCCAAGCCCCCCACTCTGCCTCTCAAATTCCTCATACCAGGGAGATCATATATTAATTGTCTTTCCCTGATTGACTTATTTCACTCAGCATAATACCATCTAGTTCCATCCACGTTGTTGCTAATGGCAAGATTCGTTTCCTTTGATGGCTGCATAGTATTCCATTGTGTATATATACCACCTCTTCTTTATCCATTCATCTGTTTTTTTTTAAAGATTTTATTTATTTGACAGATGGAGATCACAGAGAAGCAGGCAGAGAGAGAGGAGGAAGCAGGCTCCCTGCTGAGCAGAGAGCCCGATGCGGGGCTCGATCCCAGGACCCTGGGATCATGACCTGAGCCGAAGGCAGAGGCTTTAACCCACTGAGCCACCCAGGCGCCCCTATCCGTTCATCTGTTGATGGATATGTAGGTTCTTTCCATACTTTGGCTATTGTGCATTGCTGCTATAAACATTCAGGTGCACGTGCCCCTTCAGATCACTACATTTGTATCTTTAGGTTAAATACCCATAGTGCAATTGCTGGGTCGTAGGGTGGCTCTATTTTCAACTTTTTGAGGAAACTCTGCTGTTTTCCAGAGTGGTTGCACCAGCTTGCATTCCCACCAACAGTGTAGGAGGGTTTCCCTTTCTCTGCATCCTCCCCAGCATTTGTCATTTCCTGACTTGTTAATTTTAGCCATTCTGACTGGTGTGAGGTGGTATCTCATTGTGGTTTTGAGTTGTATTTCCCTGATGCTGAATGATGTGGAGCACATTTTCATGTGTCTGTTGGCCATCTGGATGTCTTCTTTGCAGAAATGTCTGTTCATGTCCTCTGT
>PISX010019996.1:0-36874 GCA_004024625.1 Mellivora capensis
AGGCAGGGTCGTGCAAGTGCAGGGTTAGACCTTGTCTATATTAAGCAAAAAACCTTCCAAGTGTTTCTAAGACCCAATTCCTGGAAGCTGTGAGTATGTTACCTTATATAGCAAAAGGGACTGCAAATGTAATTAGGTAAAGGACCTTACTATGGGGAGATGATATTGGATTATCTGGGTGGGTCCAGTGTAATCAGAAGGGTCCTTAAAAGTGGAAGAGGGAGACAGGGTGCAATAATGTATTGTGAGAAGGTCTCAACCTACTCTTGCTGGTTTCGAAGATGGAGGAAAGGGCCATATGTGAAGGAAACCAGGCAACCTCTAGAAGCTGGGAAAGGCAGAGAAGTTGATTCTCCCCTAGAACCTCCAGAAGGAATACATCCCTGCTGACATGTAATTTTTAGCCTAGTGAGATCTACTTAAGACTTCTGGTATACAGAAATGTAAGATAATTAATTGGTGGTGTTTTAAGCAACAATTTCAAGTTCCAGATAATATGTACAGAAGCCATAGAAAACTCATTCATGATTTTAGGTAAGGTTTTGGTATTTGGGTCAGTATGGGGTTTTTTTTGGCATTAGTTTTGATTAAAGAAAAACCTTTATTTTTTTCTTATCCGAATTGTTAGTGTTTTTGCACCCAAGGTGAGTGCCTCACTTGCTTCCTCCTCATCTACTGGGACCAAGGATGCATCATTACTGCCTTATGAGTAATGTTGGTGTTGGCCTCATGTAGAAAAATGATCTGCAAATTTGCAGATCATGTTTCTTTTCATTTTGTCCAGCCTGAAGTATGTCTGCTCTTACCTGAGACTATGGTGAGGGTTTAACTTTGACTCTGACATGCTATCATGGAGGACTATTAGCAGCAACTGGCAAAGAGTATATATTGAAGAACTGTTCGCCTATCTTTGTTATCACTGGAGGTCTTAAAACCAAATAATCTATGTTTCTGACATTGAATTTTACAGCTCTATTCTGTCCCCTGTCTGAAGGTCTTTTTTTTTTTTAAGATTTTATTTATTTATTTGACACACACACACACACACAGATCACAAGTAGGCAGAGAAGCAGGCAGTGGGGAGAGAGGGGAGAAGCAGGCCCCCTGCTGAGCAGAGAGCCCAATGTGAGGCTCAATCCCAGGACTCTGGGATCAAAACCTGAGCTGAAGGCAGAGGCTTAACCCATTGAGCCACCCAGGCACCCCTGAAGGTCTTTTTAAATGTAAGTCATTTACTTACTTTATCTGGAAACAGTATCTTCTATTATTTGGGTGACCCTACCATTCAATTCTAGACTTGTGTCATAAGCTGTCATCCTACAACTAGAGAAAGGTCAAGCTCTGCTTTTTGTTGTTGTTTTTTCCCCCCTCCTGTTAGCATGAGAGTATGTGGTACCACAGTCCAACACAAAAAAACAACCTGCCTGGAGAACAACAGTTGAGTAGCAGTTCAACAACACAGACAATAATGGTACTGTTTATAGAGTTAAGTATTAAGCTTTTACATAGTCCTCAAAACAACTCTGCACGGCATGTTCTATTATCCCTATTTCCCAGATGAGGAAACCAAGGCTCAGAGACATATTAATACATTAGAGCAGCTAACACTTAAATAGGACTTAATGGGTGCCAGGCAATCTTTGAAGGGCTTATACACACTGACACATGTACCCTCCCGTAACCCCAAGAGGCATTTTACAGATGAGGAAGTAGAGGCATGAAAGGTCAAGCAACTTTCCTAAAGGCTTATGCCTTTTTTTTTTTTTTTTTTTGAGATTTTGTTTATTTATTTGACGGAGAAATCACAAGTAGGCAGAGAAAGGCAGACAGAGAGAGGCGGGGGGAGCTGAACGTTGGGGCTTAGCCCACTGAGCCACCCAGGTGCCCCGGGCATATGCCTTTTAAATGGAGAAGATAACGTGCTTAAAGTCATGCTGGTGGCAAAGAAACTGCGGAACAGAAAATCAAACTTAGATTCTTCTGATTTAAAAATGCTGTGCTTTTTTAACTATGCAAATTGCCCCCTAGAACCTTAAACCTAACTGATCTAACTGGTTTTCTAACCTAGATCACAGTCTTCCCCTTCTCTGCTGGGAAATCCGAGATGGGGCTGGAGACAGCTCCCGGGGAGGGGTTTACCGCTCGCTCGGGGCTCACAGCGAGGGAGGGATACGAGCTCCCCACCTGGCAGGGCCCTCTGCCTGGGGCTCTCTTGTTTGCTCCTACTCCTAGCAATATACTCGCAAAGGGTAAACTGCTTTTCTCAGAGAGGATTTACAGTCCTGACATGGGGCTTAGGCAAATCTTTATTGCCCTAGAACCTTGGGAAAGGTATTATCTGACTGGGGTGGGTAGTTGATAATGCTGTTACATCAATAGAACCTATCATAGTGTTAAAGTACAGTCTGTGGGATTTGTTTTATTCCACTTAGCAACACCTAGGAATAGCTTTAAAGGGACACTTCAAAATGAAGGTCCTTTTAAAAATTCAGGTATTGGGAACCTGAGTGGCTCAGTTGGTTAAGTGTCTGCTTTCGGCTCAGGTCATGATCCTGGAGTCTGGGGATTGAGTCCCGCATTTGGGCTCCCTGCTTGGTCGGGAGTCTGCTTCTCCCTCTGACCCTCCCCCCCTCATACTCTTTCATTCTCTCTTAAATAAATAAAATCTTTTTAAAAAAAATCAGATATCTGCAGATATCTTCTACAGGTTGCATTCAAATACAAACGGCTTTTTTGAGTCTTAAGAAAAGAACTGAGGGGTACCTGGGTGGCTCAGTGGGTTAAGCCTCTGCCTTCAGCTCAGGTCATGATCCCAGGGTCCTGGGATTGAGTTCGGTATCGGGCTCTCTGCTTGGCAGGGAGCCTGTTTTCCCCTCTCCCTCTCTGCCTGCCTCTCTGCCTACTTGTGATCTCTGTCAAATAAATAAATAAAATTAAAAAAAAAAAAAAAGGAAAAGAACTGATTAAATTTAGGTACTTTATTTCATGAGGTATTTTTAATCTTTCTATTCCTAGTTGGTTGTAAACTTAAGTTTATTTTGAAGGGTGCATTGTAGGATTAAAACTTGTATTGATTTATATTGTAAATTCATATAAAGCTAACAATGACCATGACCTTTTCTCTGAAGGCAAACTCTCAATAACATAATCTGAGGTTGCATCCTTAATTTTATATATGTATCAAAAATTCATTCATTTGAATGGTTCTGTTTTTACACATTTAACATGAATTAATGAAGGGCAGAGAAGTATCAGTTTTATAGCTGAAAACCGTCATAATACAAAGACTGAGGAGAACTCCTGAGCAGGCTTCCAGGGACCTGGTTTTTGTCTCTCCCATCACTAGCTATGAAATTGTATTTCTCTGGGTCTCAATTTCTTCTTTAAAATGCAATTAAATGGGGCGCCTGGGTGGCTCAGTGGGTTGAAGCCTCTGCCTTCGGCTCAGGTCATGATCCCAGGGTCCTGGGATTGAGCCCGGCATTGGGCTCTCTGCTCAGCGGAGAGCCTGCTTCCCTTCCTCTCTCTCTGCCTGCCTCTCTGCCTACTTGTAATCTGTCTGTCAAATAAATAAATAAAATCTTTAAAAATAAATAAATAAATAAAATGCAGTTAATAAGATATAGCCTTCCTACTTTACAGAGTAGTTTGAAGAATAAAGTGAGATTGTATAAAGACAATTTGAAGACAAAAGGTAAGGCATATTCTACATAATTTAAACCAGTGATACCTATTTTTAAGGTAACTCTTTTCTAGGGACTAAATACAGTAGTTTCTTATTCACATTTAGTTGCATCATAGTATGTATCATGGACTGTGCCATTGTATTTTTGATACATACTGAACAAGTGACTATAAAATGAAGAGCATCCGACATCAGAATTGTTTGTTTTAAAAAGTGTTTTGAACTGGCCTTTGTGGCCCTGGGTTTCTCCACGCTCTGCAGTGTCTCTTGGCTGCATTCTAGCCCCTTTATTGTTAGAGGTCCTTTTACCTCTCAAGGCTTTAGTTTTCTCATAAGTGAAAGACATGGAGATAATATGAAATAATATCCAAAGCCCATTCTCGATCCATTCAGTCTTTTCTACTGCCTTAGATTTTAAATTCTAACATCAGTTTTGGTTATCAAGGAGCATATTAAAGAATGAATGCATTATTATCTCTATAATTTTACTTAAAAATATAGCAGGAAGACTGACTTGAACTCATGCATTTGAGTGCACTGTTTCAGAAGACTCATTCACATATTTTAAATTTGGCATTACCAGTCTCATTGAACTCATGTTTAGTATTATTGCTTAAAAACTTTGAGCAAGGCACTTTGATAAATACTTTTTATACATTGTATTAGATAACCCTAAAAATAATCCTAAATGGAAAGTGTGATCATTACCTTTATTTTAGAGATGAGGAGATTGAACCTGAGAAAAGTTAAATTGTCAAGGTCATACAGTTGCTAAAGTTCATTTAGAGTTTGAATCTAGACCTTTACTTTACATTCTGTCATGTAAGAGAATAAATTCCAGTTGGAGGTATTCTGTGAATTATCTTATGAAAGAGGTTTTCTTAGATTAAGCAAATAGAACCTCTCTGTTTTAAGATATGAAGAGATATCTTTGAACACCTGGACCTAAATTCCTCACCCAAAGATATGACGAATGCATGAATTTGGAAATCCTGACTTTGAAGTAGCAATAATGCCTTTTTTTTCCCCATAGTAGTCTTAGATCTTCCATATTAGCTTGAAAAAACTTTAACTGAATAGTTATAGTCAGATATTATGGTATGCAAGATAAAAAATTGTATTATTACTTTATATGCCACACTCAGCATGAGCTAGAAAAAAGCAGTTATGTAGCAAAGTTAGTACAGTAGAAAAATCATGTGACATTTTTCTTCTATGGCAAAATTAAGGATGAGGACAGGATATTAGGTTAATTGATTAAGTAAGGGCTCCATGTCACTTGACCCTGTAAGTTAAGGTAGATATACCAGAGTGAGTTTTTCATACTAGTCAGTAGAGGGAGATGGTATAATAGTTGTTATATTGCCATTTTTAATTTCATATTTTTCATAATTTCCTACAGTATTCTAATAGATAAAATCTGGTATAAGTAAATGTTTTGTGACTTAAAAACTATAGAAGTGATATGAACTTAATTGTTATGGGGAGTTAAATGTAACATTTGAGTGGAATAAAAACAATAAAGTATTTCATGTGTACTTACAGATCCAGATCAAAGAGAGCTAAAATAATTTCACAAGGAAGTTAGAAAAAGATCCCCTTGGTGTACAGTGTGATTACTGCAGTTAATAGTACTGTATTGTAGAACTGAAAGTTACTAAGAGAGTAGATCTTAAAGTTCTCACCACACATGCACACACACAAAAGGGAACTGTGTGAGGTGATAAATGTGTTAGTTAACCTTATTGTGGTAATCATTCTGCAATATATATGTACATTAAATATGTATACATATATTAAATTATACCTCAATAAATCTAGAAAAAAGGTGTTTCAGGAAAAAGATTGCATTCAGAAGTACATATTTTTCTTTATTCTGGTGTGGGCTCTGGCAATATGTGAGGGCTTTTCATAAATAATCTGGACTTATTGGCTTTTTCTTTGAGGGTTACAAAGATTCATTTTATAGATGTGTGTGTGATCAGTATATAAGTTTCAAGTTTCAGTAAACTTCAAGATGTACTGAAAAAGCAAAAGAAAAATATCCCTTTGCTATTTAATAACTTTAAAAAAATAACCATATTCATCTTATGTTATCATAAGCTATTGACTACAAGTACAGTGGCTATGGGATGCTTGGTGACTAGCATGAGTCCCTTTCCCAATCTGGAAAATGGTTGCCCTTAGGATTCTTTGTCCTTGAAGTCAGTGATTAAACTTATTCAAATGGTAGGTCTTAGGCTATTAGTAGTATTTGTTTACTTTCTTTCTGTAAAGTGGGTGGCTGAGTGGCTCCGTCAGTTAAGCATCCGACTCTTGATATCCACTCAGGTTGAGATCTCGGGGTCGTGGGATGGAGCTCTGTGCTGGTCTCCGTGTTAAGCCTGGAGCCTGTCTTGGGATTCTCTTTCTCCTTTTTCCTCTTCCCCTCTGCACTTGCATGCTCTCACTCTCTAAAAAACCAACCAAACAAACAAAACAAAAAAATCCAAATTTCATATGAAAATTGTAATTATTCTTGAAACAAATATTTAAGTGGAAGTGCCAGAATTTAGAGATGTACAAAAAGATATCAGTTTTTTAAACCAGAGGAAGAAAGAACTAAAAACTTTGAAACTATCCCTAAACAGGAGTTGGAAAAAGTTTTTTAAGTTTTGATGAAGTGAAAATGCCGCAGGTAGATTCCTTGATATGAAGAAGCTTGTAATTTTTTTAACCAGTTAAAGAATTGTTCTCATTTTTATTATTTTCTTATTGTCTTATTTAATAAGAGATTTTTAATATAATGTCCAGATAAATAATTTAAATGTGTTCTTGAATAACAGTGAAAATATAACTGTCGTTTAAGAAACTCTAAACCTAAGTGACACAATTGCAACCATTTAAGCATTTGATTAACTGTTTGGAATAAATTTAAATTCTCCTCAGTCATCCTCTCTTCTCTTTAGTAAAGTTCCCTGACACCTTCTTCAACCCCAAAATGCGCAAAACCGGTACTGGTAATGAACAACCCTTAGTGATGGTCAACAACGGACAGTGACTCAGATGGCAGATTGTCTTGAAAAGGGGCCTTTGTGACTTCTAGAACATCCTAGAAAAATGTTGGGAGTGTTGGGCCTGGGTTTACCTGTGAAAGATACTTAAAGATAGGGACTAATAAATTTACCATATCCCAGTTTATACTACAACTTGAGCATTTTATTTTTCTTGAGTTTGTGCTTCTGTACAAAGCTATATGAAAGCAATGATTCTCTAAATGAGGTCCAGGCCCCTAGAATTTCACTAAGATACTAAGATGTTATTAACATGATCTTTCCCTTCCTCAACTGGTTCTGCTTCGGCTTTGAGTTAACTAAAAGTGGCATCCACAAAAAATGGTGTGTTAGGATGTTTTTAGTTTTAATGCAAATTTTTGAATCACTGGAAGTTTTTATGTCATACAGCAGATAGGATTTTACTCAAGCATGCTCATCAAATATAATTCTTCCAGAGTTTTTTTTTCTCTTTTATTTCAACAACCAGAAACTCCCTTTCATATCCTTCTCCCCCAAGAGTGCTTCTTTGTATCAAGGATAAATTAATCCATTTCTTTCCTCTTGAAAAGTTATTACTGTTTTTATGCTGCTCATTAACTTTTCATTAAGTCTATGCTTTTCATTCTGTTCAGTGTTTCTCATGCTTCCTGGTTTTTATCAATACTCCAGGATGAATATATGAGTAAATATATAAGTAAAATCTGCTTAGCTTTTCATTTACTGGCTTAATCTAAGGATGACTAGAAATTAAGTAACTGGAAGGTTTTAAGTCAGTATCCAAACAAAACAAAACAAAGCCCTCTAATTTTGGTTCATTCTCTTTGTAAGACTAGCTATCTCCCCCCATGTAAATTTCAATTATTTCTCCAATTTCTATTAAACTGTGTGTTTTGCAAATCATGTCCTAAATTATGTTACTCTGCCAGTTTAAAAAAATGAGTCAGAATTTTTAAAACTCAATAATGCATATTATAGTATTAGCAAATTTGATTTATGACATGTAACAGAAAAAATGTTTGGAATATTATCTAGATCGTGCTGGAAGATAATCTGTAACAAAGAAATTGGCATAGGCAAGGGACTTCTGAGAATGCTGAGGCATAGTCCTGCTCAAACTTTGATTAAATCTCTTGGTTATAAATTTTTTTTAGTCTTTTCATTAGTTATGAATTCCTCCTCTTTCTTATTCCATACTTTTTTATAAATTCACATTGTATCATATCATAGCTCTTTTCATACAGTGCTTATTAATATCATTGAATGAATGAATGAAGCTCTCAGTGGATATTTCAAGTTGATTTATAGTGCTCCCCCCCCCTTTTCTCCCCAAAGCAATCATGGAGCAAAGTCCTAGGAGCTTCCTCTGATCATTCATAAACATGTGCTTCCCTAAAATGTACTGAGGCAAGCAAGTACCTAGAACTCAAAAGACTTGAGCTTCAGGCTTTATTCCACTGAACACCATGCCTCTCTGAGACTCCATTTCCTTTTCTGTAAAATGAGAAAAATAGTGCTGGGCCCGCTCTCCAAAGCTAAGCTCGAATGGAAAAGTGTGTTGTAAATTCTAAATTTCTTTATTATCATAAGTTTGAATTAAGGGAAGCATAATTTTCATGCTTGTCTGATCATCAGGAAAGTATCACACAATAATTTCACACTCTTGATAAAAACCACAGTTTTCACCCTGTATACCTGTAACAATTTTCTATGAGATATTGATTTTGAACAATTCAAGAAGTTTGAGCATCCTGTCCATCATGAAAGCAACATAGTGTTACCAGATTTGTAAGGGAACATGCCCTATTTCAAACCCTGGCTTCAACAATTACTAGATGTACGATCCGGGGCAGGTTTCTTCACCTTGCTAAGCCTCTGTTTTCTTTAGAAAGGGGATAATAGTACCTAATTCTTAAGGTCCTTAGAGAATTAAATGAGCTGTATTTTAAAAAGACTCCAGCATACGGAAGACTGCTGGTGTCTGGTGATGGTGACAGTAACGCACAGTAAGAAGGAAGGCAACTGATTGCTAACACCTAACTCGGGCAGTAGAGTTATTAGGTTGATGTGAACAGCTCAGTGGGATGCGGTGGAAAGATTTTACATGCCAAGTACACATAAATTAAGCAATGTATTCTTCTCAGAAAGACAACTTTCAACTTGAACAAAAACATGAACAGAACTTTTTATTTCTTTATAAATGATTTTGAAAATGTTAAGATTTTGTTCTTAATATTGTAACATATAATGCTTAAGACATCTGTTTCGTATGCAGGTCAATACCACTTGTAGTCATTCCCAAATAAAATTAACCTAGAGAGGAAGGTGTTAATCTTTAAAAATTGCAATAACTGGGGAGTGACATCATGAACAGAGTATCTCATTCCTACGGCCAAAGGTTATCTTTTTTTCCCCCCTCTGGAGATTTTCATAATGCTTAAACATTTATAAACTAACCCAATATAATTTTTCTCAAATATGGGCAACATTTACTCATTTGGGAACAAGAAATCTTCTGGCTCTTGTCTTTGTTTTCTTATTTGCCTGTCTTTGGAAGCATTTTAACAGTCATTAGTGTGGCAGTGACAGGGTAGAAAGGAAACATGAGATCAAAACTAAAATCACTTCGATCGTCTCGTATATCAACCTTACAATGTGAGTTACCAGAAGGTTCTTGTAAGAAAACATAGAAACCCCAAAACGTTTCTGGCAAATTCCACAGATGTGAAGGAGCTATTTTCACAGGGGTGTGTTGGGAGAAGAAATAGATTAGGGGGGCTTATGAAACTCTGGGGGTGATTTTCCAGATTATGTCATCCTCTCCAATACTGAGAACCTCAGGGTTAGAGAAAGAAACAGAATAAGAGAGCAAGTGAGAAAGAGACAGACTTGTGGGTTCTTGGGGGCATGATTTTCCTGCAAGCCCCCTCTTATGAAGTCAGTCTATTCCATACTAAACCACAGAATTTTCTGAAGTAGAACCACGCTAAGCAAGGAGCAAGTGGTGAAAAAGCGCTCAGGAGGAATGAATGGGGGAAAGCAGGAGACAATCCACAGTGTAACACAACCCACAGAGCCGGCCAACTGTGCTCCATAAATGTGTGCTGAAAGTGCTGAATGAATGATCTGCAGCTTCAAGGAGAAGAGAGAGAGAGACCATAGAAGAGGAACTAACAAATTTAGGAGGAAAGGGACACGGAGCCAGGGAGGCATACAAATTGGTGACATAACCATAGAAGTGTAATAATGCAGCATTGTAGGAAAGCAGAGGGAATCCATAAATCTTTGGCAAAGGCATACCAGCAAACATGGGGCAGAAAAAAAGGCAAACTGATGGAAACAGAGTGAGATTCAGATTTAGCCATCTGGTGATCTGGAGCATATTATGGAAGGAGGTATAGGTCATAGTTTAGGGCACAATTACTAGAAGGCAATTGGAATTAGTTGTAATTCTTGGTTTCAGTGTTTAGTAAGTTTATGTATTGTTTTTCCACAAAACATGATTAAATAGTAAGTCCCTTTTTCTTAAAGTTAAAAAGTTTAACACTAAAGTCAACAATTCGGTCAGGCAGCAGAGTACCCTCTATTTTCCTCTCTATCTACATCCTGTTGCAGTACTTTTGAATCGGGATTTCAACGAATGTTTGCTGAATTGAACTACATGGAAAAAAGAATTTCTAAGCTTTTTCCCCCTTTACCTTCGGGATCTCTGTGACTTTTAACTTTATTCCCAGATGCTGGCTAGCTCACTCAGCACTGGGGGTCAGACGCTGGGTCAGATGCTCAATGTGGGAAGTTACATAGTTTGGAACCTTGGAATGTGTTGTTTATGTTAATGAACACACAGCTATCTTCTCCCACACAGTGAGATTGCCTTTCAACCTTCAATTAGCAATCGTCCCAGCCCTGCTTTTTACGTTTTTCAAGTCTCTGGATACACCCTGAGCTCAACTTTGGAGGCCTCGGGAGCCCTAAGTAGGAGTCGGTGAAGTTTGTTTCTTGTTTTAAATGCTGTTCTCCATTTTCTACTTATCTAAAACCAAGCATAATGTTTTCTCTAGTCCCTATCTCTTAGATAGGTTCACCTGCTTGCCAACAATAAATTATCGGAGCCGGTAAACAAGATCTCTATTTAGCTTCCTCTCATTCGTTGGTCTGTTTTCTATCAGTCAGAGAGGCCTCATGTTGCAGACAGGTGGACACTGTCACAAGGCTCTTTTACCTTTAAATGCTGGGGGGGGGGGTGCTGTAGGGACATTAAAGAGATTGTGCTTGTAAAATTATTTACATGAATAATTTGGGAGGATTTTAAGAGTCTGTTAACAAAGGCTATGAGTTAAATTAGGCAAATATTAAGTGTACTTATGTCTGGCAGGGTAGGTCTTCACTATTACATTCTTTCTTGGGGAGTAGGATTGTTTTTATTATAGTCTCTCAAGAGACATTTAGGTAGCAACTGTGCACTAAGTTCTGAGCTAAGGAGTAGAGATTAAAAAATGAAAAGAGGAATTCAGAAGATGTCTTCCATAGGCTCCCTCATCCCAGTAAAATCATCTTAGTTTTATACAGGTATTTTACTTTTCTTTCAGTTACAAGGAATAAATTGTATATACTTCTATCCATGGCTGTCTAGATCTGATTCTCTACTCGGGAACTTTGTTCCTGCTGCTGCCTGATTCTTGCCTCATAAATTTCCTTTCTTTGTTGCATATCTATTAGCTAACATGCTGTAACATCTCTCACTTTTAGAAAACTTGTTTTAGACTACTCGTCTTGTTCAACTTTATGTATTGTGAAAAGGTGGTTTTTCAAAAAAAAAGTAAAAGCGTTCTCCTACAAATACAAACTGAACAAACATTAAAGGTTTTAGTTAACTTTTTTAAAATTTAATTTTAAGAATTGGTAAGCTACTACAAGCAGTTAAAGAAGAATCCAACCACCTCACACCCATTAGGATGGTTACTATAAGAAAGAAAGAAAGAAAGAAAGAAAGAAAGAAAGAAAGAAAGAAAGAGAAAAAAGAGAAAAAAGAAAAGAAAACCTAGTGTTGGTGAGGATGTAGGGAAATTGGAATCACTGTGCACTATTGGTAAGGATGTAAATGGTGCAGCCTCTACATGAAACAGTAAGGTGATTCCTCAAGAAATTAAAAATAGAATTACCATATGATCCAGCAATCCTACTTCTGGGTCTGTTCCCAAAAGAACTGAAATCAGAGTCTTGAGGAGATATCTGTACATATATTTTATAGCAGCATTATTATAATAGTCAAAATGTAGAAGCAACTCAAATATCCTTTGATGGATGAATGAATAAACAAAATGTGGCGTATGCCTACAATGCACTATTATTCAGCCTTAAAAAGGAAGGAAGTCCTGACACTGCCTACCACATGGATGCATCTTGAAGACATTATGCCAAGTGAAATAAGCCAGTCATGAAAAGACAAATACTGTGTGGTTCCACTTATATGAGGTAAATCATAGCAACAGAAGGTGGGAGGGTGGTTGCCAGGGCTGGAGGTGGTAGTGGGGGAGGTGGTGGTTGGTGGGGGCATTCTTGTTTAAGGCATGCAGAGTTTCAGTTTTGCAAGAGGAGGGCAGTTCTGGAGACCGATGGTGGTGATTCACAACAGTGTGAATGTACTTACTAACACTACTGAACTCTACACTTGAAAATGATTCAGATGGCAAATGTTTATCTTCTGTGCATTTTACCACAATTAAGAATACATTTTAAAATATTAAGAATTCAAAGAACAGAACTATTTATAGATTAGGAACATTTTAATGTGCAAATGGAGGCAGAGAGGGAGGGAAGTTGATAGAGCTGGTAGGGGATAGGATTCCTTTGCATGCCCACAGACAAGAATCATTTTGCCTTGCGATCAGTTGGCTACAGTTTACAAGGTTATAAAATAGCCCCCACAGAATCAGAAGTAGATAGTCTGGAAGAGTATGCTCTAAGCATCACTTGGTTTTCCGCTGAAACACCATAGTCTTCTCTACAAACTAAAGTCTTAGAATCGATGACAGTTGCTGTCTTTCCTATCTATGGTAGACTAAAAATGACCACGAATTAGTTTCAACTCCTTCCCTCAAGAGATGGAGCCTGTTTCTCCAGCCCCTTTAATCTGACCTGTCCTTGTCTTTTGTTTTGAACTAAAATGTGGCAGAAGTGACATCATGCAAATTATGGATATGAATCCCTGAAAGGCCTAACAGCTTTTCCTCTTGCTGTCTTGGAAAGCTGCTGCCGTGTGAGTAAGCCTGAGCAAGGTTTCCAGAGAGGCCCCATGGACTACACAGAACTTCCAGCCCACAGAGTTGTGAACTAACAAATCACTTTTAAACTACCAAGTTTTGGAGAGGTTGTTACAAAGCAAATGTTAACTAATATATCATCAGTAAATAGCACTTCATTTTTTCTAGTTGTTCATGTTCCAAACCTTAGACTTGCCCTTATTATTCATTTTTTTTTTCCAAGTTTTTATTTAAATTTCCAGTTAGTTAACATATATAGTGTAATATTAGTTTCAGCCATACAATTTAGTGATTCAACACTTCCATACGTCACCCAGTGCTCATCCCAACAGGTGACCTCCTTAACTTCCATCAACTGTTTAACCCATCCCCCCACCCACCTCCCCTCTGGTAGCCATCAGTATGTCCTCTAGAGTTAAGAATCTGTTTCTTGACTGTTTCTTGACAGTTTGCATCTCTCTCTCCCACCCCGTGATCATTTGTTTTATTTCTTAAATTCCATATATGAGTGAAATAATAAGGTATTTGTCTATCTCTGACTGACTTATTTCACTTAGCATAATAATCTCTAGCTCCATCCAAGTCATTGAAAATGGCTAAATATCATTCTTTTTTTTTTTTTTTAACAGACAGAGATTACAAGTAGGCAGAGAGGCAGAGAGAGAAGGGGAAGCAGGCTCCCTGCTTGCTGAGCAGAGAGCCCGATGCGGGGCTCGATCCCAGGACCCTGGGATCATGACCTGAACTGAAGGCAGAGGCTTTAACCCACTGAGCCACCCAGGTGCCCCTAAATATCATTCTTTTTGACAGTTGAGTAATATTCCATTGCGTGTGTGTGTGTGTGTGTGTGTGCGCGCGCGCGCGTGCGTGCAATGGAATATATAAATATATATATAAATCGCATGTATCTATATTTATCACATCTTCTTTATTCATTAGTCGATGGATATTTTGGCGCTTTCCATAATTTGGCTGTTATTGATAATGCTGCTGTAAACATAGGGGTGTATGGATCCCTTCAAATTAGTATTTCTGTATTCTTTGGGTGAAAAACCTAGTAGATCTACTCTTTTAGCAACTTTCAAATGTACAGTTAAAGTATTACTAACTATAGTCACCAGGCTGTATATTATATCCCCGGAACTTATTTATTTTATAGCTGAAAATTTGTACCTTTTGGCTCTCTTCACCCCTTTTCCCAACCCTCCCCCCCCCTCACTTCTGCCTCTGACAACAACCAGTCTGTTCTATGTATCTGTGAGTTCAGTTTTTACTTTATTTTATTTTAGAGGTTCCACATGTAAGTGAGATTATACAGTATTTGTCTTTCTCTGTCTGACTTATTTCACTTAGTGTAATGCCCTTCAGGTCCATCCAGATTTTTGCAAATGGCAAGATTTTTCTTTCTTTTTTATGTCCAAATAGTATTGTATTGTACTGTATGTGTGTGTGTTTGTGCGTCACATTTTCTTTTCCGATTTATTTATTCATCCATCAGTGGACACTTAGGATGCTTCTTTGTCTTGGCTATTGTAAATTATACTGCAGTGAACATGGGGCGCAGATATTTTTTCAAGCGGGAGAAGTACTTAGAAGTGAAATTGATGGATTGTATTGTAGTCCTATTTTTAGATTTTTGAGGAACCTCCATACAGTTTTCCACAGTAGCTGCACCAGTTTACATTCCCACAACAGCATATGAAGATTCCCTTTCCCCACATTCTTGCCAACCCTTATTTCTTATCTTTTTGATAATAGCCCTATTCTGACAGGTGTGAGATGGTAGCACATTGTGACTTTGATTTGCATTTCCCTGATGAGTAGTGATAGTGAGCACATTTTCATATACCTGTTGGCTATCTGTATGTCTTCTTTGGAAAATTGTGTATTTAGTTCCTCTACCATTTTTAAATCAGTTTTGTTGTCTTTGCTGTTGAGCTGTATGAATTCTTTATGTATTTCGGATACTAACCCCTTATCGGTTATATGATTTGCAAATATTTTCTCTCATTCAATAGGTTGCCTTTTCATTTTATTGATGGCTTTATTTGCTATGCAGGAACCTTTTGGTTTGATGTAGTCCCACTTGTTTATTTTTACCTTTGTTGCCTTTGCTTTTAGTATCAAATCTAAATAGTCTCCCCCAAGATCAGTGTTGTGAAGCTTACTGCCTATGTTTTCCACAAGGGGTTTTATGGTTTCAGATCTTTTATTCAAGCTTTTAATCTATTTGGAGTTAATTTTTATGTATATTGTTAGAATAATGGTCTAAATGTATTCTTTTGCATGTGGCTGTCCAGTTTTCTCAACACCATTTTTTGAAGGGATTGTCCTTCTTGGCTCCTTTGTCATAAATTTGTTGCCCATATCTGTGTGGATTTATTTCTGGGCTCTCTACTCTGTTCCATTGATCTATGTATCTGTTTTTATGCCAGTAACTACCCTGTACCCCTGGAAGCCTGCAGAAGCTTTTCCAAGGGCCATGCTAACACAGAATTTAAAGGTAATCAATATTCTCATTCTCAACTTACAAATGGGCTCTTTGCAGAAATTCGTGAAAAAGCCTCTGAGTTCTTTCATGACAGAGTACAAGCTTTCTCCTCTGACCTCCTTCCCATTCACAGCCTCCTTTCTCCTTCCTTACAAAGGCATACCTCTCACACATCCTCAATTAGTGTGTGGTCCTGGGATATAAAACCCAACTGAGGAACAAAGGGCTATTAGACTTATTGGGGTATAACTGACTCTGGTGACATGCAGCTCCTTTCGCAAGATGTGGCAGTTTCTAATTCTTTGCTTTCCCCAGTCTTGCCCTCCACCCAAACCATTAAACAAATAAGCAAAGGATAAATGGAGATCCTACTCAAAGTATTATTAACTGATAGATCTATATGATTTTTGTCACCTAACTCAGAGAGAGCTCAAACACTTGGCATGGCTCTTACAAGAATTCTTCCATTCCCAACTACTTTTTTTTTACTGTAACATATTTAAGATGTATAAAGTGATAATTTTTACTTATTACCAAAATATCAATATTAATTTAGAGAACAATTGTGTCCTTTGCTATTTCTTTAAACTACAGTGCTTGGCAGTACTCAAGAAATGAGATTAAGAGAAATCAGTTTTTCCCTGTAGCAATCAGGGAACTCAAGACTAATAGTGCGGGAATATTTTATTTTAGGAAATTAATGGGAAGGGAAGAAGGACAATTGACAGGATAATCAAATTTAGCCAGTTTTCTTTGTAAAATAGTTATATATGGAATGATACATAGAAAATTGATAGCTAATTAAAAAATCAGTATCTAAATGACAATTTAAAATTTTTTTATTGAAAAACTACTCCTTATAAAATGATTGGAATAAAATGTATGAGCTTTTGGAACTCTAAAGGACAGGGCCACTATCAACTATCATGCATATAAGATGAAAGGAGACCTTGGCCGTAAATATTCCACATAAGTTGAATGCAAAACTATTAGCTTCCATCATTGAACAATTCTATTTTACTATATCTTATTGGTATCAAGAACATTCACAAGCCTTGGTTATTTGTGTCAGTGATGGCATGTGAGGTGATTCTCAGTGGAATGGTGATGGTTGCCAAACGGGGTCTTAGAAAAATTGTAAATGAGTGATATTTATTTTCAACATTCTCAAAATTCCTTTTAAATACCTTTCCTCAGGCAAAGCAGGGCAATTACTTCTTGTCCCTCAAACTTCCCTTTACTCCGTGCGATTGATTTTTGGTTAGATGTTGAGGTAAGGAAACTGATTATTGAAAATTCATCAGGCTATCTTAACTTATCCTCTGAAGAAAGTGTTTTAGCTTGGAGCCAATGGATGCTACTAGTGAGTTTATAAAACTTCTTTATGATCTTTCTCTCTATTAATTTTATGAAACCAAGTCAATAGCTTTCATTAAATACTGTGATACAATATATTTTAAGGGTCACTGATCTAAATTGTTGCATTTGTGTATTTCTTCTTTATAATCAGCTTTACTGAACTATACATGTAATAAAATTCAATAATGAGAGTTGTGCTCTAATTTACATGTAATAAAATTCATCAATGAGAGTTAACAAATATAATGACCACCAAAATAAGATAGGGAACATTTATATTGCCCCAAAAAGTTCTTTCATGCCCTTTTGCAGTCAGTCTCCTCTCCCTCCCATGTCCCTTGGAACCAATGATCTACTTTCTGACGCTGTGGTTTTGTCTTTTGTTGATGGTTATGTAAATGGAAACATATTGACTGAAGTCTTTTGTGTCTGGCTTCTTTCACTCAACTTTTTGGAGATTCATCTGTGTTGTTACATGTATCAGTAGTAGTTGGTTCTTGTTATTGTTAAGTAGTATTCTACTCTGTGGATATTTGCCTGTTAATGGACTTGTGGGTTGTTTCCAGTTTGTAGCTATTTTGAATAAAAGTGCTGTGAACACTTGTATGCAGATCTTTGCATGGATATGTGTTTCCATTTTTCTGAAATGAAATTGTAAGTGTATGTGTAACTTTATAAGAAACTTTCAAATCGCTTTTCTGTAACTTTTTTTTTTTTTTCATTTAAAAGGAGGACTTTCTTAGACAAAGAGAATCTTTTTTAAGAATGTATGGGGAGAGGGTTGCTGGGGGGAGGAGGGTCGGGAGAGGGGGGGTGGGGTAATGGACATTGGGGAGGGTATGTGCTATGGTTAGTGCTGTGAAGTGTGTAAACCTGGCGATTCACAGACTTGTACCCCTGGGGATAAAAATACATTATATGTTTATAAAAAAATAAAAAATTAAAATTAAAAAAAAAAAGAATGTATGGGGATCTTTACCTCATCACTTCCAGTGAGCAAACTTCCTCTACCAAGGTCATGATCTAAACAAACAAGCAAATGTGGACAATAGGGAAAGAACCTGGTGCCCTACCAAGAGAGGCTGCCAATACAATTTTGAAGGGTTGCCAACGGGCGTCTCTGGAGATAAAATTAGTGAGATTCCATGTATGGAAGACTAGCCAGAAAGCAATAGAAGGGAATTAGTTATATAAGATTTGCTTAGGAATACCAGAACATTGGGAAGAAATGAGGACTCATCGCTCAAGGAAATATAATTTTATTATAATATGTAATCTTTCTATTTATAGCCAAATAGAAATAGTCATGTCTTAGTCCAAAATTTGGCAAAATGAACTGAAGAACACAGCATAGTAAATTTTAACAAAGAATTCACCTGTCAGATAAAAGATATTGGTAATGAAATAATTATCCACTTACTTGGTCTCTTCAATATTTTAATGTTGAGATTTTGAAGGAGACATCATAAAGCATGTTCTCTGAGAAGCTATTGTTTTTATTTTTTTAATCGTTTGAAGTGAGTCCTTTGGCTGCTTCAACATAAACCATCTTCAGTCACCTGTTCAATCTTTTAAAACGTGATTAAGGAAGGAGCATATATAATGGAATCTTTTTCTGAAGCCTTGAAATAGTAAAGAGTATCAATCTATACAGTAATTATTTCTCTGTTTAAATTTGCTACTTATTCCCTGAATTATTCTTACCACTAAGGAGTACTAATGAGAGGCTAGCAAACCGTAGAAGAAAATGGTCATGATCTAGTTAGGCACATTCCTGGGGTTTTCCCTAGGTGGATTTGCCCCTGATTTTATTTTTTAAAACTCCACGTATGTTTATTTTAGGCTTCATGAATCTGATGGAAGTGGTCAGAAGGCACTTGGCAGCAGGAAAATGTTTTGGCTTAAGCAAGCTACCGCTCCAGTCTACCTTCATGCAGGTTCTCTTCTTAAGAGACTCTGGAGACCTATTCCAAGTTTCTTTCCGTTGAGTCTGTCCTGATGCCATCAGGATGAGTTAATACTGTGGATCATGGCCTTCTGTATGAGAATGAGATGTTGTGCCTCGAGGAATCCTCACCTCCTTCATCTATTTAACATTTACACTTCGGTTCTCATCTCAAGTCCATGCAACTACTATACATAAGTGAATCTCCTAGGAAGATGTGCATATACATACATGTATATATAAAGCCTTTCCAAGGAGCTGTGCTCCCAAGGGTTGCAAGCTACCTTAGGCGTAGGAGTAGTTATAACGTGAATGTAAATAGAGTTATTTTAGCCTCCCCTGGGTCCTGTGTTCCTCACTCCCATAGGAATAATATCTAAGGTTGGTAGCTAGCTGTGTGATTCTTAGAAATATGTAAGTACAGCTGTTGGAAAAAACATCTACAAAAGATGTATTTCAAGGTCACTATTCTAAGCCTCATGCTATTCCCCTTGCACAAATTTGTTACTGCACCAAAGCTAAGACTTGAGACTCCTTTCAGTTTAAAGCCAAGATACAAAACCTAGCTGGTTCCACATCTTCTCCCTTGCCTTCAGGGAGGCCAACCACACCTGCTTCTCTCTTCCCATGGAAGAAATAACTAAATGAAGGAAAGCACAGCTAATGTATGTACTTAAGTCTTCTAAACAGGTCACCTGAAATGATGTCCCATTTCACTTCAACATAATGAGATAGCAGAGGAGGCCCTGTTGATGTTTGTTTAGAGATTTCCTTTGTTAGCTGTATAACTAAGATTTTCTTTAAATAAAGGAGGTCACAGAGGGACAGTGGGTCATAAACTACGTGCATTTCTTGAACTACATAATGTTTTACCGATTGAATTATATGTAGATATTTATTGAAACTGTGGTTTAACACTCCTTTTAAAGTCTTTTATCACTGGGATATATCAATGAAACAAATGAGCTAAAACACTTTCAGAGTTTGATTGTTTACCTATGTAATGGGGTAGGGGCAAATGAGAGCAGTGGGGTGGGCTGGAACATTAATGAATGGTATGCCATGTAGAGGGGAGGATTGACAAATAGTATCCTTACTATTTTGATTAACAGGCTGGCATAAAGAGTCACTGCATAATTCTAGGGGGGGTACCGTTCACATTTTGGTCATTATGGATTTCTATATTTATAATGGCATTTTTCTAGCAGATGTTAGTACATTGTCTTGAGACAGTGTCAGCATCGTCTAATTTTTGCAAAGATGCTTTTGGGTCAGTAGAAAGATTGCCTGATTATTAGAGAATGCTGCTACAACTACACTAGGTAACTTGGACAAAATACAATATTCCTGAACCTCAGATTCCTTATTTGTAAAATGGTTAAAAAAAATACAGTTAGATGTAAGAATTGCTTTGGTACATGAGAGTATGTATGGAAAGTGCCCAGCCCAGCAGGTATAAATGGAAAGTATTATTATTATATATAATACTGTAACACTCTGATGACTTTTTTTTAGCTTGTGAACTGACATTTTTTATGCTGACTTTACAGAGTTTTAGGAGATAAGCCTGTTTGTGATTTGCACACAACTACTCATTGAAATCTAATGAAAAACACTAATGGTAGTTTAGAAGAGAATTTTTCCAGTGTGGACTTTTCCTTTCCATTGTGAGATACTGAATTTCCAAATATAATTATTAAATCCATGCCTGAGTTTCAGATATGTTCTTCTATACTCAGCTAATTAAAAATGCTATAATGGGGGTGCCTGGGTGGCTCAATGGGTTAAGTGCCTGCCTTCAGCTCAGGTCATGATTCCCAAGTCCCAGAATCGAGCCCCGCATCTGCTTCTGCCTCTGCCCCTCATCCCTTTCTCATGCTCTCTCATACTCTCTCTCTAAAATAAATAAATAAAACCTTTAAAAAAATGCTATAATGTTACAGCAGTTACATGTTGCCTTTATTATAATAGGAAGGATACTTTCATATCAATATTACCATGATCACTAGCATCTTGGGTATAGAGCACATTTATATAATCTGTAGAAATTAATTTTCTCTAAATTGAACAAGTTTTTTTTACTGATACAGATTGCCTATAAAAGATTGCTTGGTTGGTAGGGCAATAAAATAGTTTCTTCAGTTATCCCAGCCCCACCCAGCCTTGTGGCCTTTGCATACCAGGTGATTCCCCCTGCCCCCCACCCCCCCAGCCCTCATTCCTGGTCACACATGATGGGGCCACGGGTAAATGTGATGCAGCTAAGATAACCAGATTCATTCTCTTGGTCAATTAAACTCAGAGCCCCAGAGACTGAATTAGACAGCAATGGACATTCAACCTCTAAATTAAAGAGATAGGGACACTTGAAGGCTGTTGTGATGGAGAAACCAAAAATAACTGCATTGTAGAAGATAGTCTAAAAGAGAAGTAGAGAAGTTTCAGGAAGGATGGAAAACTGCCTTCAGAGTTTTTCATTTTTAATCAAAATGTAAATATATTTCTTCACTTGGGTACTCTTCAGATACCCTTGAATCTCTCTCCTAAATTCTCCTTTCCCTTGAGCTGATTTGAGTGGATTTCTATTAGTTTCAGCTAAAAGATCCTTAAAACTCTTGCCTTGTTGCTCAAAGGAGTTCAGGTGGTGTGATAAGATTTCTTTTGTGAGCTACTGCCCTTCTAATGAAACACACACATGCATCTTCCCAGATCAATTTCAAAAGATTCATTGGAGGTGAGAATCACTCTTCTCTTATTTTGTTTATTAATGACACAGATTACATTTTCTAGATGAAAACTCAGTTAAAAATTTTCTAGTCCTTTCTGGATCTTCATAATGTGGAAATTGGAAGACCATTATTAGCCATTTTAAACACTTGATTGTAATATCTACTGGATAAGGGACTGGAGAATAGGTTGCTGGTGCCATTTGTCTTAAATCACTAGAATAGTGATTTAATGTGGCAATCTTTTTTTTTTTTTAAGATTTACTTATTTTAGAGAGAGAACACAGGAAAAGGGGCAAAGGAGAGGGAGAGAGAGAATCCCAAGCAGACTCTGCACTGAGCAAGGAGCCCAACGTGGGGCTTAATCCCAGGATCCCAAGGTTGTCACCTGAGCCTAAATCAAGAGTTGGGTGCTCAGCTGACTGAGCCACCCAGGCACCCTGTGTAGCAATCTTTGTAAGGTTCATGATAAAACTTCATAACTTTGCTGAGTAGGAATACTAGAAAAAATAATATCTATATCATTTCCCTAGGAACTGAACATTTAGAACTAATAATTCTCTTCTGGCTTACATTATATTTTGCGGGATTCAGTATAATTTTTTTTCTTTAATAATTAATGAAGCAACTAGTCAGTAATTTGACACAGATCATTCCATCCCCGTATGGACCTTACATTACTATCCTTGCAGGAAATTTTCTAAGGTTAAAAACTGTATTATAGGAATAATAAAATAAGAGGCCTCTTTTTATAACAAAATCTTAGACAGTAGAAGGAGGCCATAGCCTGGAAATATAGAACAGATCTTGCCATTTGAAATTCAAACTGAAAACTACAGGCTATCATAAATAGTGTAAGATGGTCCTTTTATTGTGTACTAACTCATATACTATAAAGGCCATCCACTGGGTGATCTTTTGATTATACCCTGCCTGTGGATCTCATTTGTCCCCTGCAAAAGGAATTACAAATTGTGCATGTGGCAGTCATTCAATCTATGACTAAATGCAGCTACTTCTAGGTAAGAGAGCAACTGTTTGACATCTCCACACAAATTTACTGAGGCAAGGAGCAAGCCTTGGATTATCCAACTGAAATAGCCAAATAGTGGATTTTTACGGTTTGGGATATTTCGTATGTGCTAACTTTATCTCTACAAAACAGCCTCATCTGGTTGGGGTCATTTTCCTATTATTTTCTAGCCACCCTTATGGTAATGGGATTTTACAGACTTCAGGACACCAGTCAAATTTCATAAATTATATTTTAAGACTTAGAATTTCTTGCCTTCACAAAAAAGGAAAATGGGAATTTGAAGGAAAAAAAGCAAAGTTTTTTCATTACAAAGATAGTGAAAGATGAATAAATGTATGGAATGCTTTAGGGAGGTAAAAATATAACCGATTCAGCAATATTATAAAGGTGAAAACATTGAAGACAGAAACAAGCATGATACAACTAAAAGGAGAGGGATTCTGTGTGCTTCATCAGAATTGTGTTCTGTCACATACAATTGTATCCCATTGTCACATAGTATGATTGGATTACTTAAAAGTATTTCAGTAACCTAGACTTGTTAATTTACGCTGCAGTGTATTACTATTTTAGTCACTTGAGAATTAAACATTAACCTTATAGAGGGATTTTAATCAAAGGCAGTGTTCTGTTTTCTGAAAGTAGAGGAACTCCCACTTCTGTAACGAGACCCCTGACATCTGGAAGTCCTGGCTAACCTTCAGTAAAGACCAGGAAAAAGATCAGCTACATATATGAAGGGCAATGCTTCTTCAAGCCATTGGTCTCAGTTTGTCTGTTTGAGCAGCTTAATCAACACTCTCAACTCTTGTTTGAAACTGTAATGTATATAGCAAAACACTGTAGAGAGTGTAAAAGAAAGCATAAGTTTATATCATATGTAGTTTCAGTGAGCAAAGGTAAATTATCCAGGCATGACTTTAGTCCACTAGTCCAAACCAACAGGCAGAAAAAGCAATAATTGTCAAGGTGAAAGAAAAGTTGTTGATTTATTCAAGGTCATTGAGTAGGCTTATAGTTAAGGTTATTCTTTTATCTCTGCCTCTGCTTCTCCAAGATTTCTACTCTGATCACTTATCACCATAAAGCCACCACACACTGGACCTCACCCTACCGTTGAGCAATCTTTTTCCTTTCTGTCATTATAGGACATTATAATTTGCTACCAGATGTATTAAGAGGTCATTTTAGTTTTTTTAGATGTACAGGTGTATTTAATTAAAGAATTGCCTTTGTGGTAATTACTGGAGTGGAAAATATTTTGAATTACAATAATAAGAGATTTAGACTTATAAAAGTTGGTAGGGATAAGGGGAAGAGAACATAATTCTGATTTTTAAAAATCAGAGAAATAAGGAAAGAAAGGAGAGAAAGCAGGAGAGCAACACAGGAAGCACAAAGTCATGCAAAAGAGTGAAAACAAATTTATCTTGCTGGCTAAAAATTAACAGGTATCATAAACCCACTGACAATTTTTTTTGATAATGTATCAGCTCAAGCCCAATAAAAGTAGTTGATCATGTCATGCTTCTGCTTTATTTTTCCTTTTTTACCCTTTTATGTAATGCCATTCTTTCATTGTGATGGTGTTACCTATAGTTAAAAAAATTTATGGCTAAATAAACTAATTGATGTTAACAACCATTTTGTCATGGGAAGGCTGAGGACTGTAAATAAACATCAAAAGAGGCAACTGTTCTTTAGATGACGTCTGTTTATAATAGGCAAGAATTATGCAATGCATTTCAAATAGAAAATGTTTTATTACCTTCATTCCATGTTACCTGAGTTACGTACATTAGTCATATAAAGTTAGATATTTGGGGAATAGTCTGAGCTTTGAATAAAAGAAAAACATAATTGTTAATCTGTTTTTTTTTAAAGAGTTTATTTATTTGACAGAGAGAAAGAGAGATCACAAGTAGGCAGAGAGTCAGGCAGAGGGGGAGGGGGAAGCAGGCTCCCTGCTGAGCAGAGAGCCCCATGCGGGACTCGATCCCAGGACCCTGAGACCATGACCTGAGCCGAAGGCAGAGGCTTAACCCACTGAGCCACCAGGTGCCCCCATTAATCTGTTTCCAAAGACATCGATCCATGTTTGACTATTGTCAAAAAGTCAACATAAATGCAGGCATAACCAGGATTCAGAACAAAACACTGAAAAAACAAATATATGTATGTGTGTGTGTCTGTGTGTCTGTGTGTGTGTGTGTGTGTATGGGGCACCTGGGTGGCTCAGTTGATTCAGTATCTGCCTTTGGCTCAGGTCATGATCTCAGGGTCTTGGGATCAAGCCCCACATGGGGCTCCCTATTCAGCAGGGAGCCTGCTTCTCCCTCCCCCTCTGTCTGCAGCTCCTCCTGCTTGTGCCCTCTCTCTGTCAAATAAATAAATACGATATTTAAATATATATGTGTGTGTATAAAAATATATATACATATAGATAATTTAAATATATATAAATATAACATATATACACATATAAAATAATGCTAATATATAGTAGTATGCTAAATGATGTGCATGTATCTGTTCTATATACCTGTAATCAGAGAATTATATAGAAAAATTTTATGATCACTTCCAATTTGAGTATGACATCGCTAAAATTTTTAATGACATATTTGCTTATTTTTTGATTGCTTTGCCAGAAAATTGGCTTATTTAATATTTAATTTTTAGCTTGAGTCTATATCATTGAGCATAACATTTTGAGAAACTTTTGTTAAGGAAAGAATATAAATTTTTAATTTTCAATATGGTATGTATAATAGGGACTAGTAGGCAATTAAGTTTGCAGTAGGAAGCGAGAATATTTTAGAAACTAAATTTTTTAGTGAAACATAAGAACAGGCAGAAGTAACCACTGTATTTAAAACAATCTATTTCATTGGTGATTATGATATTTAATTGTTTTCCTAATCCAATCACAAATTCACAACTTCTTATTATTCCTTATTGAGTATATATTTTATGTACTAAATTTTCTTTGTCATTAAAAACTTTTCTAATTGTAGTAACACCTTTATTATCACTTAATGAAATATTTCATACAAATTAATTTTCAAGGCAGTAAAGGAGGCAGCAAATAATAAACATTGTGACCATTTAAGTTATCATTCTTTCTAAAATATATTGCACACACAGTACCCTGCTAAAAGGATAACCTGAGAAAATGTAACTTTTACCATGTGGACTAACATGATTATGAACATGCAATGAAATATTCCTATTGTCCTTTTACTTTTGGATTTTCAGTTAACTTTTCAGTTTTATGAATTTTATGTCATATCCACATAGATATTCCATTGAGGGTGGGGATCAGTGATATTAAGTGTTTGGCCAATGTTTATGAGTGTTGTGTTATGGGATGAATTATATCCACCCAAAATTTATATGTTGAAAATTTATGTGTTATTTATAGCCACTCAAAATGTAATTTTATTTGGAAATTGGGTCTTTAAAGAGGTAGCTAAAAATGAGGGAAGTTAAAGAAGTAAGGACAATGAGGTCATTAGGGTAGGCCCTGGTCTAATATGATGGGTTTTCTTTTTTTTTTTAAGATTTTATTTATTTATTTGACAGACAAAGATCACAGAGAAGCAGGCAGAGAGAGAGAGGAGGAAGCAGGTTCCCTGCTGAGCAGAGAGCCCGATGCAGGGCTTGATCCCAGGACCCTGAGATCATGACCTGAGCCGAAGGCTGAGATCATGACCTGAGCCGAAGGCAGAGGCTTTAACCCACTGAGCCACCCAGGTGCCCCTATGATGGGTGTTCTTATAAGAAGAAGGGGTTTGGACATAGTCACGTGCAGAGGGAAGATGGTGTGGAGGTGCAGGGAGAAGGTGGTCATCTATAAGCCAAGAGGAAGGGCCTTAGATGAAGCGAACCACGCTGATGCCCTGAGCTCAGACTTTTAGCCTCCAGGTCTATGAGTAAATAGATTCCTGGTTGTTTAACCACCCAGTCTGCAGTATTTTGTTATGGCATCCCTAGCAAGCTAGTACGTGATAATACTATGGTGCCCTGTGGGAGAAGAAAATGTGCGGACATAAGACTACGTTTTTATTATTCTTTTTTTTCTAATTTTTTATTTAAATTCTAGTTAACGTATAGTGTAATGTTGGTTTCAGGAGTTGAATTTAGTGATTCATCACTTACATACAACACCCAGCCCTCATACATGACCTTATTATTCCCCATCACCCATTTAGCCCACCCCTCACCCACCTCCCTCCATCAACCCTCTTTGTTCTCTGTTGCTAAGGGTCTTTTATGGGGGCGGCACCTGATGGCTCAGTTGGTTAAGTGTCTGCCTTCAGCTCGGGTCATGATCCCAGGGTCCTGGGATCAAGCCCTGCATCGGATCCCTGCTCAGTGGGGAGTCTGCTTCTCCTTCACCCATGCCCCCTGCTTGTGTTCCCTCTCTCGCTGTCTCTGTCAAATAAATAAATGAAATCTTAAAAAAAAAAAAAAAAAGAGTCTTTTATGGGGGATGCCTAGGTGGCTCAGCCGGTTAAAGTGGCCAACTCTTGATTTTGGCTCAGGTCATGATCCCAGGGTTGTAAGATCTAGCCCTATTGGGCTCCAAGCTGGGCGTGGAACCTGCTTAAGATTCTGTCTCCTGCACCCTCTCAAATAAATAAATAAACAAGCAAATAAATTCCACTTGACCTTAAGGATTTGAGATTATATTTACCTCTGTAAAACATAATCTGAAATTATTAGAGGAAAGACAAAATCTTCTCTGTTTAGTCTTTAAATAAACTCTCTAAGAAACTACCAGTAGTCCTTCTCATAATATGAATGTAGAACTTCCATTTGCCCAATTATGTCTTCCAAAAAACTGACTACATAAAGTCTTGATTTAAATGAGGTCATCAGTGTTTTAAATAACTTTCTATTGACAAATGATAAATTAGCTGGTACAACAAATCCCTACTTGCCAATAGTTGCTTGTCCAGATTTCTGGTTATGGTAATTAGTGTTTGCACAGTAATTATGCAACATGATTGTGCAGCACTGATCCATTTTTCTATATATCATATTTCATTTAAGTCTCACAGCTACCTGATAAAGCTTTATCACCACTCTCCTTTGACAGAGGGAGAAGTAATATTTGACAAAGTCACAAGGCTAATCCAGCAAAAAGCCTTAACTAGGACTCCGCTCCTCCAACACCAGTTACCATTATCTTTCCATTGGAGAGAGGTCAAAAGACAATTTGAATTGTAGAAAGTAAAACAACCACAATGGTTTTGAGAGCTTAAAGGCAAGAGTGGGACACTTAGCCGACTGAGCCACCCAGGCGCCCCTCAAGTGGAATTTTTATTGTGGACAATGCTTAGTTTAGGTTTTATTTATTTTCTTGGGACATTAGTATTAGCTGTGCCTCAAATGTGAGTCCGTTGCATGGCGTACCTATTTTCCTTTTTATAAGTCATAATTCAGGCAACAGTTTGAAAATTAGAGAAATTATCTCTGAATTATAGGAGCAGTTATGCCAGAACTCCCTGCTGTTGCTTTCGAGTGTGCTGATGTGTGTATGACACCTGATGCCAGTCTCTCAGTGCAGCAACCTGATGGTGGTTAGGACACCTAGCTTAGGTGCCACATTTGTCTCAGGGGCACCTTTATTCAGTCCTACTTGAAAGGTCCCATATGGTATTTTCAAAACAGGTACAGTCTTTACTTTTAAATCAGTTGCTGTTCTAATTAATAACTTTTCTACCCAACACCTCAACTTTTGGGTTCCTGGGTGGCTCAGTGGTTTAAAGCCTCTGCCTTAGGCTCAGGTCATGATCCCGGGGTCTGGAATGGAGCCCCATATGGAGCCCCACATCCGGCTCTATACTCGGTGGGGAGCCTGCTTCCCACCCCCCCCATCTGCCTGCCTCTCTGCCTGCTTGTGATCTCTGTCAAATAAAATCTTTAAAAACAAACAAATAAACAAACAAACACCTCTACTTTTCCATTTCCATGCCCCACCTAACTTTCTAAAAAAAGATTTTATTTATTTATTTCAGAGAGAGAGCTCACGTGCATGTTCATGGGCAGGGGGGAGGGGCAAGCAGGCTCCCCTTTACCCCACTGAGCAGGGAGCCAGATGTGGGACTCAATCCCAGGACCCTGGGATCATGACCTGAGCCCAAAGCAGACCCTTAACAGACTGATCCACGAGGCACCCCATGCCCCACCTAATTTTAGAACTTCACATGTTAATCAAAGACAGAATGAACACAGACTTAATGAGATGAGACACTAGCCCTTTTCAAAGGCCAAAACTTTTGAAATGATATTAGTCTATACAGAAACAAAAGGCCTCTGCTTGTTCGTTAAAGTTGAGAGGATAATTTCACAGCAAAAAGCATTACTTTGGTGATACTCAGATTTGGGTTCTGATCCCTGTTTTAGAATCTGAAATATGAGGAATAATCAGTATCTTGGTTTTGTGGGGATTTTTTTTCTAAGATTTTATTTATTTATTTGACAGAGATCACAAGCAGACAGAGAGGCAGGCAGAGAGAGGAGGAAGCAGGCTCCCTGCTGAGCAGAGAGCCCGATGCGGGGCTCGATCCCAGGACCCCAGGATCATGACCTGAGCCGAAGGCAGAGGCCTTAACCCACTGAGCCACCCAGGCGCCCCAGGATTTTTTTTTAATAAAATATATGTCACATAAAATTCATCATTTTAATCATATCCTTTTTACCAGTAAGTGCTGTTTTTATTCTCAAATGTCCTGTACTGTTAAGGAAACCACCTTTATCTAAATGACAAATAAATTCTGTATTCTAATCCAGTTAAGTCCCAGGCCAGTGCTCCCATAATGGACAATTTTCCTTGCTTTGTGCTCAGAGGAGACCCGCAGAATCATATAAAGATTCTCAGCTGCAATCACTGTATTCAGAACTCAGCCAATAAATTGCTCCATGCTCCAAACAGATGTTTCCCTTTTAGGTTAATGCACCCCTTGTGGACCATTTTTCCTTCCCTAGAGAATATCAGCACGGCCATAAACTAGAAAGCTTCTTTTCAGCATCCAAGAACATACTCAGGAGTGGCAACAGAAGTAGCCAGACGTGAATGTGGAGAAGTGGGGATAAATTTCTTCATGAAATGCCCCCCTTATTTTCATTTTTCCTTCCTTCACCCCAACTTTCTGTGTCAGAGGTCACTTAAGTTATTCTAGAATTGCCTGTTTTAATTTTTATTCTAAAAATGCTTATTGGATGATTTATTTAACATGTTTTGGTACAACAATGTTTGAGACAAGGGCAAGGACACCCTCCAAACTGCTGTTTGTAGCAAAACACACACTGGGCAGATTCCCCCTTAAACTGTGCTAGAATAGAGATGTTTCAGATGATCAAAACGAGGGAAATGAGGTCAATCTTAAAAACTTAGATGTTTCATGACAGAGAAAGTGGCACTTATTAAGAGACTATAATTCTCTGAAAAATGAGAAGAAAAAATGACTTGTTCTTTCATGGAAAGAGCAAAATGCCAAAAACTTTCATTTCTTCCTTGATGCTATTTCCCTTTCCATGAAGGATTAGACTATTCCTTCTTTATGTAGAAAATAAGTTATAACATATACAAATGTAAGTTCCTTTTTTTGTATGGTAGCATTATTTTTTTGTAGCCTGTGAAAGTACAGTTTATAGGCACGATTTTTTCCCTCTCAGAATGATATTGCCATAGATACACCTAAAAATTCATGTCTCTACCTCTGCACGGTAGACTGGAATGAAAGCTTTATATGCCTGTGAAAATGGGGGAGGGTAGAAGGAGGAATACGGGAAATGCTGAAGACATTTTATAATTTGCTAAAGTACAACCCTGAGTACATTATTTAAAACAAAACAAAACAAAACAACCAAAAACATCATTTACATCTTTAGAAAACTTTCCCCATATTGAAAAATCAAAAAGGATTTATAAGAATTGTAATAATTGCTGTAGTAAAAATGTAATGTTTTGGACTTTTCCTTTTGCTTGGTAATCAAAGTACTATACTCCTATTTTTTGGTCAACTGAAGGAAAGTTTCCAAACTTCTTATTCAACTTGTGTTAAGTTTTCTTAATGCCACCTAAATTCAAGACTCTTATTTGCAGATACTTAATATACCTGATGACTGAAAACTCAGTTTAAATTGTTAGTGAACAGAAATGAATAGAAATCAGGGGTTCAGTAATGCAGAATTTATTTTTTCTTCCCATTTATTTTTTTTCTTTAATCACACACACAATAAGATTTATATAGAGATCTGTATAGAGTCTGGCACAAGCAGTGTCACAGAACTGAATTGGCAGGATAGAGTGAAGTTTCTAAAACTGCAGTATTTTTGCTCAAGCAATAGCCTTAAAAGGGTAATTGTATTATTAAAGTCATATAATTCCATATGTATTAGACTTGTCTTAATCTTACTTTTTCTATTCATGTCTTCTGCCTATTTTTTGACATGATTACCTGTTTTGTGTGTGTCGAGTTTGAGGAGTTCTTTATAGATCTTGGATGTCAGCCTTATGTCTGTAGTGTCATTTGTGAATATCTTCTCCCATTCCGTGGGTTGCCTCTTTGTTTTGTTGACTGTTTCCTTTGCTGTGCAGAAGCTTTTGATCTTGATGAAGTCCCAAAAGTTCATTTTTGCTTTTGTTTCCTTTGCCTTTGGAGACATACCTTGAAAGAAGTTGCTGTGGCCGATGTTGAAGAGGTTACTGCCTATGTTCTCCTCTAGGATTTTGTAGATTCCTGACTCACGTTGAGGCCTTTTATCCATTCTGAGTTAATCTTTGTGTATGGTGTAAGAGAATGGTCAAGTTTCATTCTTCTATACTTAGCTGTCCAATTTTGCCAACACCATTTATTGAAGAGACTTTTTTCTACTGTATATTTTTTCCCACTTCGTTGAAGATGATTTGACCATAGAGTTGAGGGTCCATATCTGGGCTGGCTCCTCTGTTCCACTGGTCTATGTGTCTGTTTTTGTACCAGTACCATGCTGTCTTGGTGATCACAGCTTTGTAGTAAAGCTTGAAATCAGGCAACATGATGTCCCCAGTTTTGTTTTTCTTTTTCAACATTTCCTTAGCAATTCAGGGTCTCTTCTGGTTCCATACAAATTTTAGGATTGTTTGTTCTAGCTCTTTGAAAAATGCTAGTGGAATTTTGATCAGGATGGCATTGAAAGTATGGATTGCTCTAGACAGTATAGACATTTTAAGAATGTTTATTGTTGAAATGAACATGGAATGCTCTTCCATCTTTTTGTGTCATCTTCCATTTCTTTCATGAATGTTCTGTAGTTCCTCGAGTACAGATCATTTACCTCTTTGGTTAGGTTTATTCCCGGGTATCTTATGGTTCTTGGTGCTATAGCAAATGGCTCTCATTTCCCTTTCTATATTTTCATTGTTAGTGTATAAGAAAGCAACTGATTTCTGTACATTGATTTTGTATCCTGTCACATTACTGAATTGCTGTATGAGTTCTAGTAGTTTGGGGGTAGAGTCTTTTGGGTTTTCCATATAAAGTATCATGTCATCTGTGAAGAGAGAGAGTTTGACTACTTCTTTGTCAATTTGAATGCCTTTTATTTCTTCTTCTTGTCTGATTGCTGTTGCTAGGACTTCTAGTACTATGTTGAACAACAGTGGTGAGAATGGATATCCTTGTCGTGTTCCTGATCTCAAAGGGAAGGCTGTCAGCTTTTCCCCATTGAGGATGATATTTGCTGTGGGTTTTTCATAGATAGATTTTATCAAGTTGAGGAATGTTCCCTCTCTCCCTATACTTTGAACAGACACTTCTCCAAAGAAGACATACAAATGGCTAACAGACACATGAAAAAATGTTCATCATCATTAGCCATCAGGGAGATTCAAATCAAAACCACATTCAGATACCATCTTACACCAGTTAGAATGAACAAAATTAACAAGACATTAAACAACAAATGTTGGAGAGGATGTAGAGAAAAGGGAACCCTCTTATACTGTTGGTGGGAATGCAAGTTGGCGCAGCCACTTTGGAAAACAGTGTGGAGATTCCTTAAGAAATTAAAAATAGAACTACCTTATGACCCTGCAATTGCACTACTGGGTATTTACCCCAATAATACAGATGTAGTGAAAAGAAGGGCCATCTGTACCCCAATGTTCATAGCAGCAATGGCCACAGTTGCCAAACTGTGGAAAGAACCAAGATGCCCTTCAACAGACGAATGGATAAGGAAGATATGGTCCATATCTACTATGGAGTATTATGCCTCCATCAGAAAGGATGAATACCCAACTTTTGTATCAACATGGACGGGACTGGAAGAGATTATGCTCAGTGAAATAAGTCAAGCAGAGAGAGTCAATTATCATATGGTTTTGCTTATTTGTGGAGCATAAGGAATAACATGGTGGACATTCAGTGAAGGACAGGAGAAGTGGGTTGGGGGAAATTGGAGGGGGAGACAAACCATGAGAGACTGTGGACTCTGAGAAACAAACTGAGGGTTTTGGAAGGGAGGGGGTGTGGGAGGTAGGGTGAGCAGGTGGTAGGTATTATGGAGGGCACATATTGCATGGAGCACTGGGTGTGTTGCTTAAACAATGAATTTTGGAACACTGAAAGAAAAATAAAACTTTTCTTTTATTTATTTATATTTATAAAATTTAAAATAAAATTTAAAAAAAATCTTACTTTTTTAAAAATGCTACCTCCTCTTTCTAAATCTACTAATAAATATAAGCTAGATAGCTATCAGTCAAGGGAACCTGGGTGGCTTAGCTGGTTAAGCATTTGGCTCCTGATTGTAGCTCAGGTCATTGATCTCAGCATCCTGGGATCCAACACCTGGTCGGGCTCCATGCTCAGCAGGGAGTCTGCTTGAGATTCTCTCTCTCCCTCTCCCCTGCCTCTGCTCACTTGCACACTCTCTTTCTCTCTCTTGAAAATAAATAAATAAATAAATCTTCTTTTGAAGAAAAGAAAAAATTTAGATTTGAAATCATAGACTAGAGGTGAGTCAGAGAAGAGTGAGATGGATCATTGGAATCAGCTAGATAATCAAGAACAGTTTTCCATTGATGAATCAGTCCATTAATCAGTTATTTAGTCTATTAATATACACACTGAGCAAATACTTACATTGCCTTCTATGTGTCAGGTCTGATGTTGAGTGTACAAGGTAAGCAAGTACTACTGTTGCTTTCAACTACTTTGTGCAAGGCTCCACACTAAACACATTTACATTCTCTCCTCTAAGCTTCATAACCATATTGTAAAGGAAGGATTTATGTGCATTTTGCAGATGAGGATCTTGAGGTTTGCCCAAATAATCCAGCTAATAGACAGGTAAGCCATGATAATATGAAATCTATCTGACTCTGAACTATGTTAAAATTTCTGAACCAGAAGAGGCCTTAAAAATCATCTTCTTAACTTCAAAACTCAGTTTCTGTTTACATCTGTTTTTTTGGTTTTTTTGTTTTTCATTTTCTAAATAAGTGAATTACTAAGCCATTTGGATAGGTGTCGCTAGAAAGGCAGTACCATAAAGTTTAACAATACAGGCTCTGAACTTGGCTTTTGGGTCAAATTCCTATGTCAAGGAGCTGGGAAAAACTTACTCTCTGTTTATTTCCTTCCTGCTTGGTAAAAGGGGAGCATTAATAAAGCCCACTTCTGTCAAGTGGGAATAATAATTGAACATGGAATAAATAAGTTAATTCAATACTAGTCAAGAGCACACACTTTGGAGTTAGTCTGCTGGGGTTTTAATTCTGAGCTCTATCACAGTTAGGCAGGTAACCTTGTACAGGTCACTTTACTCTGTTAATGTGTCAATGTATTGCTAGGAATACAGGGCTATATGTGTTAGTTATTATGTATTAACACTTAATTAAAAAATTTTGTTCTTCAACCTTCTTTTAATTTTTTAAGATTTATTTATTTATTAGAGAGAGAGGGTTGGGGAGAGAAAGCACAAGCATGGGGAGAGGCCCAGGGAGAGGGAGAAGCAGATTCCCCGATGAGCAGGGAGCCCAAAATGGGGCTCGATCCCAGAGTCCTGCAATCACAACCTGAGCTAAAGGCAGACGCTTAACCGACTGAGCCACCCAGGTGTGTCCATCAACTTTTTGAAAATTTTAATATGTAATGTCTGTTTTCCAGTTCAGGTCACAGGGATTAACCTTTTATATTCTCCTAGTTTCCTGTGTCAGTACTTTTATATCTGTTATAATATTGCCATTCTAGGTTGATTTGTAATCACCTATTTTACATAAACTTTCAATACCCTGGTCTTCCTAACTTGAGTTTTTCTTCCCCTGACTTCATTCAGCATACTACTGTCAAATTATTCTTCTCAAACACTACTTTCATCATTTATAAACTAAACAGAACTACACAGATGAGTCATGCTTCTCCCTATCACATACTTGCCTTTTCTTTTACCTCTGCTTTGAATTTCCTTCTCCCTAATTCTGCTCGGCCATATCATATTTCTCTCTTAAAGATTACATTTGTCCAATGACACCTTCTTAAAGAAGCACTTGGATACCTTTTTCTCTCATCTCTGTATCTCTCTCTCGACCTCTCTAACGGTAGAGATAAAACTCTCATGTTTGTGTTATTCTCATGGGAATCAGGAGAGTTTTAAATGGCTGGAGTAATGAGAATTGTAATAAAAACTGGCTTTGTTTAGCAAAATATCTTGAAAAGTGATCTTTTTGCCTTTGTATGTGTTCAGATTTTGTTTGCTTCTTTGTTCCAAAATTTTATTTAAATTCCAGTGAAGGAACAGTCAGTTAAGAGTCCAGTTCTTGGTTTCAGCTCAAGTTGTGGTCTCGGGTAGTGAGATCAAGCCCAGCATCGGGCTCCATGCTCAGTGAGGAGTCTGCTTGGGATTCTGTCTCTCTGCCCCTATGCCCCTCTCTCTCTCTCTCTAAAGTAAATAAGTAAATTAAATTAAATTCCAGTTAGTTAACATATTGTGTAATATTAGTTTCAGGAGTACAATTTAGAGATTTCTCACTTACATACACACCCAGGGCTCATCACAACCACTGCCCTCCTTAATGCCCATCACCCACTTAGTCCATCCCTGCCCATCTGCCCTCCACCAACCCTCAGTTTGTCTCTGTAGTGAAGAGTCTGCTTTATGATTTGCTTCTCTCTCTTTATTTTATTTTGTTTTGTTTTATTTTGTTTATTTTTTTTTACAAAGACCTCAGAGTTTGTCAGGGATGAAACCAAGAGGTAACTAAATTAGAATTTATAAGCATGTGTTGGGATTTGTGGGAATTTAGAGCAAATGTGCTGGGAGATAAGGGTGAGGAAGGGAAGTTACAAGACAGAAAAGGGCTTCGTGATATCATGAATGTCCAGATCCCTAGTAGAAGAGATGAGGATAGATTTGAAGGAGGAGAGAAGATAGTGATTGAAAGACTTTAAAACAAAATCAATATACAAAAATCCATTTCATTTCTATGCCTAATAATGAACTGTTAAAAAAGAGAATCAAGAAAACAACCCAGACGAATAGATAAAGAAGATGTGGTCCATATACACTATGGAGTATTATGCCTCCATCAGAAAGGATGAATACCCGGAGGAGGAGCAAGATGGCGGAGAAGTAGCAGCTGAGATGACATCAGGTAGCAGGAGATCAGCTAGGTAGCTTATCAAACCACTGCGAACACCTACAAATCCAACAGGAGATCGAAGAGAGGAAGAACAGCAATTCTGGAAACAGGAAATCGACCACTTTCTGAAAGGTAGGACCGGCGGAGAAGTGAATCGAAAGTGACGGGAGGATAGACCGCGGGGGAGGGGCCGGCTCCCGGCAAGCGGCGGAGCAGCGGAGCACTAAATCGGGACTTTTAAAAGTCTGCTCCATGGAGGGACATCGCTCCAGAGGCTAAATCGGGGTGAAGCCCAAGCGGGGTCAGCGTGGCCCCAGATCCCGCAGGGTCACAGAAGGATCGGGGGTGTCTGAGTGTCGCAGAGCTAGCAGGTATCGGAGCGGGAAGCCGGCTACAGAGACAGAGCCGAGGAGTGAGCTCTCAGTTCGGGGTTACCTTGAACCGGTCGCAGGCTGGGTGAGCTCGGAGCGCGGCCAGAGGCGAGGAAAACGTGGGTGGTCTGGGGCTTTTCTCTGAGGAGTGGAGCCCCGAATCTCAGCTCTTCCGGGCCGGAGACTAGGAGGCCGCCATTTTCATTCCCGTCCTCCGGACTCTACAGAAAGCGCTCAGGGAACAAAAGCTCCCGAAAGCGAAACCGAGCGGATTACTCAGCCCAGCCCCTGGTAAGGGCGGTGCAGCTCTGCCTCAGGCAAAGACAC
>PISX010019997.1:0-36859 GCA_004024625.1 Mellivora capensis
GGAGATGCAACGGGGGGGGGGTGTGGTGTTTGGAGGGTAGGAAAAGAATAAATGGAACAAGATGGGATAGAGAGGGAGACAAACCAAAAGAGACTCTTAATGTCAAAAAACAAACTGAGGGGGGCCAGAGGGAGGGGTGTAGGGTGGTGGGGTTATGGACATTGGGGAGGGTATGTCTTATGGTGAGTGCTGTGAAGTGTGTAACCCTGGCAATTCACAGACCTGTACCCCTGGGGCTAATAATACATTGTATGTTTATAAAAGAATAAAAAAATTAAAAAAAAACAGCTTTGATATAATTATGCAAAACTGCAACTTAAGGACTTTTTTATTCTACATCCTTTACAAACACATTAATAAGTAAATTGATATTGTTAAGTTCCTTATTGAAATTATTTCTTAAGAATAACAAATTTTATATCTTTACATATCTTAGAAGTTATCATAAGTGAAGAAACGTAGTTGTACTGTTGCTTTGCAAATATTATTTGCCTAGGTAACAAAATCACTTTTTGTTCACTAAGTAGTGAACAAAATTTTAGTAAAGCATCATAAAATTTTAACTTAAAAGTGCATTCCTTCATGTAATCATGTATTCCTTTATTCACCAAATATTTATGAATACCATCTAGGTGCTGGGCATGATACTGGGTCTTGAAGATACAACAATGAATTCAATTTATTTCTAATTAGAAAGCAGGAATTATTTAGATTGGCTGTGGTAACACCTGTAAACATTGGTTCTTTAAAATAATTTTGATGTTTTTTACTTCCCCAGAAACACATCTATAAGCCATGGTTATTAATAAACATAAATTGATTTTTTTTAAAGATTTTATTTATTTATTTACTTGACAGAGAGAGACACACACAAGTAGGCAGAGAGGCAGGTAGAGAGAGAGAGGTGGAAGCAGGCTCCCTGCGGAGCAGAGAGCCCGATCCAGGGCTCGATCCCAGGACTCTGAGATCATGACCTGAGCTGAAGGCAGAGGCTCGACCCACTGAGCCACCCAGGAGCCCCACATGAATTGATTCTGCTTAGCAGCTAACACTGTTTAAAAAAAAAAAAAAAAAGGCCGACTACAGAGTATTTTAATAATTGACTAGAATTAAAATGTCAAAATAAAAGATATTTGAATGGTAAATATTACCTAGTTTTGCTACAGAATTTTCTATCAATTCTTATCTACAGACATATTAGACTAATTATAAAATGGTTAATAAATCATCATAAAGCTAACTTTTAAAAAATAGTTCACTTACTCATTATTCATCCATTCAAAAAATATGTCTTAGGTGCCTAGTAGGAGGCAGGTTCACTGGGAATATAGCAAATAAACAAAAAGCCCTACATGGAATTTGAATTGACAAAATACATGTATAGGTACAGGTATATCAGAAAATATATGCATTTTAAATTTGAACTCATCCTTATTAAATATATCTTTTAATTTTGTTTTTTTCTGAAATTTATTAAATGTTGTATTATGAGCATGTGGATATTAAGAAAGAGAAAACATGCTTGTATTAGACGCAAGATAAAATATCCCGAAAGACCTTTCATTTTAAGTATCCCTCTTTGATTATGGTCTCCTTCAAGTTAGGCAAGACATTGTAGTGGGAGGCTAGTGTAGCTCATGTACTCCAAGCTCATATACTCAAAAGCCACCTGAAATCTATACATTTACTGTGGTAGCTTACCATATTTTCTACAGAGTCTGACAAAAGGCTATCTTAATCTTTGTTAATTTTGATTTTCTGATGAGTGTATGTTTCTCAAATGCAATAGGCAGAGAAGCAAAAAGACTGGTGAGTATCAGATATGACAAATAATTAGTTTTATAACTACCACAGCTCTCTCCAGGCTCAGGTTTCAAAAGGCAATGTGCCTTAATGGTGAAGAGTTCAGACTTCTGGACCAAGACTGTTTGGTTACAAATTCTGGATTGTCCATGGTCCAACTGGGTGATACTTTTTACTTAGTCTCTGTGTGCCAATTTCTTTATCCGGAAAACACCCCAAACAATACCTTATTGGGTTGGTTTATTTTATGAATGAATGCTAAGTGCTAGAAACAGTATCTGACACAGTAAGCAATCTGTAACTTTACTGCAATAAATGAAGGTTGAACTTTATCTTTCTTAAAATTCATTTGAACTCCAAAGAACATATTCTTTCTAGAAACATTCCTTCTATTCCTTCTAACAATATTAAAAATAATTAAGTCAAGGGGTGCCTAGGTGGCTCAGTTGTTTAAGCCTCTGACCCTCTGACTCTTGATTTCAGCTCAGGTCATGAGAGATTGAGCCACATGTCAAGCTCCACACTGGATGTGCAGCCTGCTTAATTTTCTCTCTCTCTCCCTTTGCCCCTCTCAGAACTCCACCCCTGCTTGTGTGCACTTACTCTCTCTCAAAAAATATTTTAAAAAACCATTAAGTAGAAAGTCACTTACAGAAGAAATAGTTGTCCAGCAAATGTTTAAATACAAGAAGAACCATGGAGTGCAGGCCCAGAAAAATAAATGAGGGAGTAGAGAGTTGAAAGGTCTTCTAACTATCTGGTCAGTAGGAGTACGGATATATATACCTAAGCCTCCTCTTCCCACATTTACTATGTAGGTACCAAGATTCTGATGCATCTGCAAATTCACTTCCTGTTTTAAACTAATGAAACTATTCTCAGAGGAAGTCCCCTTTTCAAATAACTGGACTTATCTAACCAGATGCATAATAATCATACCCCCACCCTTTTTTTTTTACCTGAACTAATTGTTATTTGTACATCTCCATTTTCTAATATTTCCTCTGGGTATTTTGTTAAGGTAAAACACAGCTTTATGATGCCCTTTCCAATCAACATCAGACTATTTGTTTCAAGATAGTAATTAACTTCCTGCTTAATTTGTCACACTTAATTTGAAATTAGGTGTGCAAAGCTATTAAAAACTGTGGTTGTGGTGTTTGCATCTGGCTGAGGCAGTAGCCACTGGCAGCCTTGATTTATCACTCTTTATTTAAATTCCTGTGCCAATGATTTTAGTTCCTAAATGCTATGACTGGCATTTATGGATTTCAAAATCAAAGTGAAAATAAGCTACAGTTAAGAACTCAACAGCTCAGATCAATGAAAAATGGTTTTATAACTGAACGCCCTGCAGTTAAATCCTAGGGGCTTGACCAAAAAGTGCTTAATGCTCAGAGATGTTGCTATGGGAAGACAACGAGTATCCCACTCTAATGGCTGTTTATAAATCACTATCAAAACTGTGCATCTTATAATAGTGCCATGTAAATTTGCTCCCAGATGGAAAATATTTTTTTGCTAAGCCTATTTCCTTAAAACAACAAATCCCACCCCCAAAAGTAAGCTTCCCTGTCTGGTATATCTCACCTTTGATATTCAAATCTTTTTTATCTGGCATTGCTCAGAGGAAGCAGAATATAATATTGCTACTAAGACTTAATCCATAATACCACATACAAAATTGTTTCCTAAATTGAATGAGCATGATTCTATAATTTTCTTATCAAAGACTGACTGTGGTGTAAATCTTGATTCAGTGAAGGCTTCCTCAGATATGTGTGAGAAGAATTGGGCTTTTCCACAACCCCGCCAGAAACAAATAGTGAAATCTTGTTCCTCCCGCATGCCTTCATCATCTAAAGGCTCAACCCTCCTGGATGGCCACTCCAAATGCTGTTCTTCTTTAAGGTAAAGTTCCTCCAGGAAGTATTCCAGCTCAACTAATCTTTACTCTTCTGAACTAAAGCATTAACAATCTGTATCTTACCACTGAAGCATTTAACTTAAAAAAAAAATTATCTCTTTTCTTCTTTGTGAGCCTTTTTTAGTCTGCTAACATTGCTTCCCCAATTAAAGTAAGGTTTTTGAGGAAGCCACACTAGCTTCTTCCTTTCTTTCTCATACTGTATGATGGACTATAGAGTACTGATCATATATTGTGGCTTAATAAATGTTTGTTCAAGGCTCAGTACACTATAAATGTACTGTTTGAGACTCCAGGGATAAAATGAACCAACCAATAAAATAGTGAAAAAGTCCATCCTCATGGAGCATAAATTCCATTGCCAAAAGACCAAATCATATTTGGAATTTATTACACATGCAATTAAGTGATGGAATAAAGAACACACACAAACCACTTTGAAGAAAGTGACTTAGGTACTGTCTTAGGAAATTGACATATGATCAAAACAAGTGGAAACCAAAAAACAAAAAGGTTGAAAGTGACAGAGAACAAAACGTGAAATAAAAACAAAAAAGGAAGAGACATTTTTCCTCTTATGCTTAAATCATAACTGTTTCTACTTACATACTCAGGTTTCTTTTTTTTTAATTAATTTATTTGACAGACAGAGATCACAAGTAGGCAGAGAGGCAGGCAGAGAGAGAGGAAGGGAAGCAGGCTCTCTGCTGAGCAGAGAGCCCAGTGCAGGGCTCCATCCCAGGATCCTGAGATTATGACTGAGCTGAAGGCAGAGGCTTTAACCCACTGAGCCACCTAGGCCCCCATACTCAGGTTTCCAATGTGACATATATTTTTACTTTCCAGTAACCATAAAAAAATTTATGTCTTCTTACTGAGTGTAAAGTGATATGGAATTGAACATGGGAGGAACTATTGCTGAGATATCTTTTTTTTTAACCTTCTAAAAATAACTATAACCTGAAAACACCATGGCGAACTTTCAAGAATATGCAAAATATTAGTGTAAAGAACTATAGCAGGAGCTGTTTGCCTGGAAAGCTACAGTAAGACTTTAGGGAAGAGGTATCTTCTTAGATGAGGTATTTAAAAAAAAAACTTTTGCATCTTTATCAACTATATTTTCTTATTTTATTATATCAAGTCTTTGAGATTAAGTAAAACTGATTTTAAATATGAAAAGACTGTGTGCATAGAATGTTCAACATGTTATTCAACGTAAATATTCTCATTTTGCAGATGAAAAATCCGAGGTCCAGAAAGATGAAATAACTGGCTTAAACTTACACAGCTGGATAGTAGCAGTTTTGGGACTAGAACTTAGAGTTGATCAGATTCTGAACAGCTGTTTCCTGTCCCTCTGTATGACTAAACTACTGGACATTTCAAGAGAAAAAAAATAATGGCATATGAGCTATACATTCATGAGTATGCAGATGGCAAATAGAAGACTAAACTATGTACACAGGATATGAAATTTCAGGCCCTAGAGACCCATAAAACCAAATGGACAATAATCTCTTATGCATATTTTCAGGGCATTCCTGCTTAGGTTTACACAACTAAACACTGTGTCTTCTGAATATCTGTTCTGGGACAGTGAGCCTACGAAAAGAACACTTACTATTGATGTCCTTAGTGAGCACTTTAAGACTAAGGGACAAAAGTAACATGGTATTAAAGTTTTAAATGGTTCACTTTGAGTATTGTAGAATTTCGTGTGTTTGTGTGCGCATGTGAATATATATGTATATTTATCCACATACTTAATTCACTAATTAATGTAGTAAATATTTAGTGCATAGATTTTTTTCCCCCAAGATTTTATTTATTTATTTGACAGAGAGAGATCACAAGTAGGCAGAGAGAGGTGGGGGAAGCAGACTCCCTGCTGAGCAAAGAGCCTTATGTGGGGCTCAATCCCAGGAACCTGAGACCATAACCTGAGCTGAAGGCAGAGGATCAACACACTGAGCCACCCAGGTGCCCCTAGTGCATAGATTTTAGATGAAAGGCACTATGTCAAGCCTTGGGGATCCAAATATTTATCAACAATCTAATAGAAAAAACTGACATGCAACTGAAATGCAGAGCATGGTAATAAGTACTATGGCAGGATAAATATAAGGACTTATAAAAGGACAATCAGGTCAGCATCAGCATCATGAAGGACCTTATAAGTCACTTTAGAGAAATCATCAGCCATAATCTCACACAGAGAGAAACAGTACCAACATCTGAAAATTCTGTTACTCATTTTCTTATGACTAATGTGTACATTAATTATTTACATAATTATTTGATAACATACAGAAAGCCTCTACTGTGGCACTTAGGATATTGTTAGCATTATTCTTTTTCATTAAACTTAACATTCCCATCTTATAGACATAATACATTTTATTTATTATTTTTGTTGGTCATTTAGGATATTCATACATTTCCTTATTATGCATCCATAATGCATGTTTACACACATATATAGTTTTCTACATGTCTTATCTTTCCTAGATATTAATATACAAGAGGAAATTTAAAGAGTATAATAATTTTAGGGTGTTAGAAAGATACTGCCATATACTTTTATAGTTACTCCTATAGTCCTGTAGAAGTATCAGAGTTTTGACCAAATCATGCCCTTCACAAACATGAGCATTACCATTTACCAAAGAAAACCACAAAACACAAAAAGCAAGTCCAATCTGATTAGAAGAAAATTATCTATCAGTTTTAATTTTCATTTCTTTGATTTTTAGCAAGAGTGAAGTTTTTTTAATACATATTAGACCATTGCATTTCTTCTGAGGATTGAAAGCTCTTGTCCTTTGCCCATGTTTATCATAGTCCATTCATCACAAGTATTTCCCCAGCTTAACATTTATTTTCATTTTATTTATAATGACTTTGATGTATAAAATTCCTGGGGCACCTGGGTGAACCAGTGGGTTAAAGCCTCTGCCTTTGGCTCAAGTCATGATCCCAAAGTCCTGGGATCGAGCCCCGAATCAGGCTCTCTGCTCAGCAGGGAGCCTGCTTCAGGGAGACTGCTTCCCCTCTCTCTCTCTGCCTACTTGTGATCTCTGCCTGTCAAATAAATAAACAAAATCTAAAAAAAATAAAATTGCTATTAAAGTCATCTATCTTTTGCTTTGTAATTTATTTTTTTGTTTCTTCATTTACTACTTTGTCAATATTTACCCATATTTACTTTTTCTTAAAATTTTTTATTTAATGCTTATCTGCTTAATCCTTTGTAATTGGTTTAAGGGTATTTTCTTAGTTAAGGATTAACTGGAAATGTTTTATTTTAATTTAATTTAATTTAATTTTTTAAAAAGATTTTATTTATTTATTTGACAGACAGAGATCACAAGTAGGCAGAGAGAGGAGGAAGCAGGCACCCTGCTGAGCAGAGAGCCCGAGCAGGGCTCTATCCCAGGACCCTGGGATCATGACCTGAGCCGAAGGCAGAGGCTTTAACCCACTGAGCCACCCAGGTGTCCCTGGAAATGTTTTAAATAATTATTTTCCTTTGAAAAATTTTATTCAATGACATATAGTTCCCCCATTAATTTCAGATGTTTTCTTCACCCTATGTTAAATCTTTTTTTGTATATTAAGAATTTTTTTTCAAGACTATGTGTTTTTTTCCTTTGATCAGAAACTGTTTTTATCTTCTCCTTAGGAAAACAAATTAATTCCCGAAATGTAAGCTAATTATTCATTAGTTGATTTTGATTAATTATACTTTTCAAGTTTTAAGGGAATATTCTTGGATGAGAATCCATTAAAAAAATGACATATCCTCATGGAGCAGCACTACATTCTGCATTTATGTAACATGTTCATTATCTTAGCAACAGATGACATTTTTAATACTCAAATACAATGCACCAATTTTTGGAAAATATTATGGAAATATGATGTTCCTTAAGAAAACTTTTACACAGAAAATTAGGCAAAATTTCAGTAACGAAATAGAATCATGAGAAAAAGTACCTAGTTCTTAGAAAGTAAGAATCTGAAAATAAAGGGGTTTTTATGCAAAATCTTACATAGCAACACCATGTGTTTGTCATGTTTATAAATTAAGTTTAGACAGTGTTGAATCTGAGGTTTTGTCTGGTTATTATAAATCCCAAACATTTATTCTTCTCATCTGTCTATTAACTAATAAATAAGTAGGCAAAAATTTCCTCATCTTTTGACTCTAAAATTATAGTTTTCCCTTCAAAATCAAATCCTTATTGGCCAAATGTATGTCATATAATGGGTAATTTTTCACATACTTCGCTTATGATGCTTCTCACACCTTGACAAACTGTAATGGGTTTAAAAGTCAAATGAAAGGCAGGTATATCACTTCACTCCCTCCTCTGAGACTGTGCAGCACCACAGGGAGGAAAATGAAAATTTATGGAAGTAGAATATGAAATTTAAGCAAAAAATAAATTAATATTAATAAGAGAAATTTTCAAAAATGGAACATTTGTAGAACAGAGAAAAATACCTAGTTCTAGATCATAGTATAAGAATGAGGACTTCTACCTTTGAAAGCTCATTAAAAGCTCATTATCTAATCAGGGATGCCTGGGTGGCTCAGTCATTGAGTCTACCTTTGGCTCAGGTCAGATCCCTGAGTCCTGGGACTGAGCCACCTTTTGGACTCTCTGCTCAGCGGGAAGCCGTCTTTTCTCTCTCCCACTCCCCCTGCTTGTGTTCCCTCTCTCACTGTTTCTCTCCCTCTCTCTGTCAAATAAGTAAATAAAATCTTTAAAAAAAAATTGGTGACTTTTTGCTCTACATTTATCATCATGGCTTTTTTAAATTGTGAAAATTAGAAAAAATATATTAACCATTTATTTTAAAAATTTATTTCTAACAAATAAATCATTTTTTCATATTAGTTAGATCTAATATTTACTTTAAAATATCAATAAATTATATGGCATGATATTTACAAGAAACTTGTCTTAAAGTTTTATTAAATCAATAATCTAAGGCAAAACTGTTTAATAAGATTTGAATATGAAACTCTAAGATTTTTCCCCATATTTTAAAATTTGGCATAAACAAATAATTAATCCTTTTATTTTAATTTATGCTACATTTAAAGTTCTAATTACTTGACTATGTCAAAATGTGTTATGTGTTTTTAGCATGGCCATGTTAGTTTCAGCTTAGTAATATAAAAGAAGATTCAAGCACTCTGCAATATTTTAACACAAAATTTCATATTGTGGGTTCTACAATATGAATATCTATTTTTTAAAAATGGATAATTTTTACAGAACATACACTTCCCTGTCTGAATGTTCTGAGTTGAAAATGTTAAGATTTTAAGCTGTAAGAGTGAATTTAAACTCACTGTTCATTATGGTAACTATACACTATTTAGAGGGTTTTTTTTTTTTTTCTTTGTACAAATGTTCCTTGGAGCCACCATTACTGTGTCAGAATGACAGAGTCTTCTCTGGAGCTTAACATTGCCTAGCAGTCATATAAGAGAATAACTCTGAGGCTCTTAGATTACCTTGAAAATGCATCTAAGGAGATCTCTTGAAGAGTCCTTAATCTGATATACTGTCACTTCTCCTGTGGCTCCTTTAAGATTTGTGACCATGAATACATAGTACTTCTCTAGCCTACTAGACATATAGAATTAGAGAATAGTAGAAGCAGTTGGGTTGGGTTTGATAAACTTAAAAATGAAATAAGTAAGGATGATCTAGCTGTAATGTGTACAGATGGTCTTCCATCTATAGACAGTGATGATGCAGAGAATGGTGACCTTCCATCTTCTGAAGCACAATTTATTTTTTATATTTTCTTCTTAAATAGATTAACAGACAGAAGAAAGATTTTAATGAAATATATGGAAAACCATGCTAAAAGAGTCAGTTAAATGATACAAGAGGTTGGAAATCTTTCTTGGGAAATCTTTGAAATGAGAGAAAAGAACACTTATTGATAATATAAAATTTATATATATATGTATCTATATATATATATTTATTTATTTATTATATAAGGTTTATATGTGCATCCTGCCTGATAACTTGTAGTTGAAGTCTACAGTCTCATGAGATTCTTTAAGGCACATGAAAATTGTCATCTTGTAAAATAAGTGTAAAACTAATATGAGATGGCAGCAGTTAGGTTAATAAAATTCAAATGGTGAAAAATAGTTTATTTTAGGAAATAATTTTGCATGTCAGTTATAGTTTAAATTTAAATATATAATTAAGTTGCATTTGAAATAGAGTTTAATTGTTCTGCTCTTAATACAAGTAACTCACATTTTCTAAAACAGCTAAATAAAAACAGCAGTCGAATCTTTTAAATATTCAAAACTATTCAGCACATTAAGTGTTTCTTCTTGTAAAAATAAGTATGAGGAACCTATTCCCAATTTTTAGGAATCTGAACGTGCAGTTCATGTCTACAACTGACCAACACACTTATATTTATGAAAAGTGATTTAAAAACTTAAAAATACAAAATTGTGACATAGGACATAACTATCAAATAAACGTATCAAAATATAATCTAAACTCAGAGATAGAAACTAGTTAATCATTCACTATATCACAATCATTCACTATACAAAGAAGCTGTGAAAGAGGAATTATAAAAAAGAGGTCATCAATTCATATGAACATTATAAAGTAAAAGGTAATACTCATCTTAGAACAGAGGAGTTAAATAAGTTTTTAAAGGCAAAATGAAATGGAATGAAAAGTACACTTCTATCCATATATATGTATATATATTTATCATTCTTGCCATATTATTTACTGGCTTTAATGAAAGATGACTTAAGAAATATATAAGCTGGATTACAATTTAAAAAGATGAATATACATAATTCAAATTAATTCATAATTGTTTTAAGAAAAAACTTTTCTATCTTAGGTTATACTTTGGAAATGACTCAGTATAACAATATATAGTAGAGCATAAAGGTATCATAGTCATGGAGTCTCACCTTAGGTCTATTGGGATGTCAAAATAATTAGAATTGCATTAGGTACAATATGGAACTAACTTTCAATTATTTTGTTTTTAATCTTTCATAACTGAAAGCTTTGCTCAGTGCCTAACAAAGCAAATGTGTGGTCAAACAACTAGGCTCTCTTTCATGCAACTAGACAAGTGAAATGTCAACATTCACTCCTCCTCATATCACTATTTAATCATTTATTACTTTATACATATTTTAAGGACTTGTCTACTGAGTAATATTTCAGGCACTCAGTTCTTGAAAATGTATATTGAATCAGATATCATATAATCTTCTTTTCACTTAGGCAAACTCTCACTTCTAAATCAGAGACTGAAAGACTGAGTGCTGGCTGCTCTGCAGTGGGCATAACGTCTCAAACCCTCAAAAGTGCACCTTGTTTTCACTACTTGGCATATAGCGCAGTCCTGGGCACAACACCGTCACTGAGTATATTTTGTTTACTGACTAACAAGTAGAAGTAAATGGGAAAAACAGTGACATTATTATTTTGTAAAATGTTTTCCGGGCTTGCTTCATAAATGTTTGACTTACCAACCTGGACAGTTCCTTCACTCCACTTAGGGTTTTAATGCTCAGCTACTTCCATCTTGAAATTCTTAATAATTTTATCTTTGAATTCATGTTTTGTAAGTGAGTGTGGCAGGACAATGAGCATCCCTGGGAGCTTGGGGCCCTAGGTTTAGGGAAAGTCCAGCCTCTGGTCATCTTCTCACATATCCAAGATGTGTTTTCCTTGGCAGACTCCCCTGCTCTCTACTATGCAGTCTTCCAATTCCTGCCTCACCCCTTCATTGTTGCTACCCTCCACCTGGGGTAGGTGATTGTGTTGACCACTGAGGGGGCAGAATCACATTTTTTGGGCATCTCCTATGTCCAGTGGGGGTCTGAACATGTGCACAGGCAGGATCTAGGTTAGGTCCACTAGCCCTGGGGAGTGCAAAGCAGTGTGTGTGTGTGTGTGCGTGCATGTGTGTGTTGGCCATCTGTGTTCTAAAGAGGCCACGTCTTACTGGGGCAAGTTTCTCACACACCCTGTGCAGGTAGCTTTCTGGAAAGACAGTTTAAAGACCTTAACAGTTCTTGCTTCCACTGTGGGTTAAGAAGGCCTTGGGAACCTGGGGGTGTCTTCTAAAAGAATCCCGTGCAGGGGGAGTGCCCAGTCACTGGGCTGGATCAGTTCCTGGTGAAACCTCTCTCCCTCCTCCCAACCTTCCTGGTATGGCTTACATTCGTCTGCTCTGGTCTACTTGAAAAATATTTAGGGACTGTGACGGAAGAGGAGGGACTACAGGAAAAGAATTTCATAATTTTGATGATTTTGCAGATGAGTTAAATACTTTTATATTTGAATTTAAAGGTGGCATTAAGCAATATAAAGATGAATGGTCAAGTTTATGCTAATAATTTAAAATTGTATTTTTTCTGTTACTTATAAGGACATCAAATGGCAATTAAAAAGCACCATGACAAGTTGAGAGAGAAATTGCAGAAGGAAAAGGCTTTATATTTTAGTACCTTTAATCACCCTTTTTGAACAAAGGGTCCTGCAGTTTCACTTTTCACTGGGCATCACAAATTATGTAGCTGGAACTGACTGTTTAGAATCCAAACCAAATAGAAAAGTGCTGAGGAACACATAGAAGAAAAGAAAAAGCTATTTAATCTAAAGATTCTATATGGAATTTCAGTCTGATTAAAAGGTCAGCAATTTTTTTCAATCTTTATAAATTAAAGTATTTAAGTATGAAGACATTTCACATTTTCAGTAATGATCAGGATAATCTGTCAACCTTGAAAATCTGTTAGTTTAAATCTTACACATTAATGCTTTTTCAATCCTTTATAATATTTAAAACAAGGAGGGTTTGGAAAAAATATTTTTAAAAACCTCATACAAATCAGCTATCTAAATCAGCTACTTTGTTTTGTAGGGAGAGTTTAGTTATGAAATTAAATTGGCTTCTGTCTCCAAACAAAGAACTGTATTGGAAATGAGCAAATAACTGGCTAGACATATGCCTACCATAAAGTAGAGCCTTATATCCTTTGGGAGATACAGATAATGCATGATATAATCATATACATTTATCTTCACTGATAACCAAGTTTATTTTTTCAGGATTTAAAATATTTTACTAAACAATCTTCTACCACTACTTTTTAGTTTGTATGAACAAATGCTGTTAATATTGTTAATAGAGTAGTACAGGCGTTATAATAGCAATAAGATCTTATTAGTTTATACTAAAGAAAATACTTAGTCATCTTTCCTGCAAAATGTACAAATGAGAATTCCTCAGAGAAACAGCTGCTAACTCTAAGAGCCAACTGCTTAAAATGAAGCTTAGAATTAAACACATTTTTTTCCAGCAAGTATGATCACTAAGAAAAACCATGATTGCTATTAAAGGATAGGTTAGTGTTGATTAAAACCTTTTGTTGAAAATTCTGCAAGCACAGCACCAGAGGATTTAGTGAGCACAAAATTTAGTATGTGTTAAAGAAACTATATGCAATAATATTTTCTTGTTACTTTCTAGACAAGTGTCTGCTTAAATTTAAGGCTTTGCCCTTTTTATTCCCACTGCCTAGAATAGCCTTTTATGTATTCACAGGTTTTCTCTTCAACTAATGATCTGCTCAAGTGTTACGTTATCAAGAGAGGTAGTTTTGGATTTCCCCAAGTAAAATGCCTCCTTCTTTTGCTTCCAAATCTCCTACTCTCCTTAGTTTTTTTTCATGGGATATATCACTACTTGCCTTTAGAATATATAGTAACCATAAAAACAGGGGAATGTAACTGGTTTTTGTTTGTTTTTCTCCTTTATTTGCTATACCTCTACTATGTAGAAAAGTTCCTGCCACACAGTAAATATTCAATAAATATTTTTGAATGAATGAATTGGTAAATGAATGAATGAAAGATAACTCAAACCATCTCCAATTTCTGTTAATGCAAGTCCATGGATATTTACGAAGTTATAGACAATGGAGGTTGAGAATATTCTTAGTCAAAAACACATAATCTTTGCTCTCAAAAAGCTCATATATTGGTTAGAAAAGCAAAATATAAAAAAATATATGGTTATATTTCAGTGAGATAGGAACATGTGTACTATTGAACATAACTGACTGGGAGCAGTTCAATTTCTGCACGTGTTGACTGAGAGCTGAGCCACTGACTAACCTCAGCAAATTAACTGCTAAAGTCTAAGGGACTTTTCCAGATCATTCATTTACCCAAAAGATACATGCCACAAAAAGACACTAGACTTGGAAGTAATTTGACATTTCTCAAGAGTAAAAAGTTTGCAATCATCCAGGCTCTATTATAATTTAATATTTGGCTGGACCATAAAATCATTTAGTAATGATTAACTAGACCAACATTTCAATTATCTTCTGTAAAGAAAATATTCAGTGCACTTTTCAGAGCAGAAACACTTCCTGAGGAGATAGGAACATTTTATACTCGGATAGAAGTTGTGTGTAGTTTTTGATATGCAATTTTCTTGTGTTTAAAAAATGTGAGAAATATAAATAATACAGCATCTTTCTTAAATTATCATTATTGGTGGGACGCCTGGGTGGCGCAGTTGGTTAAGTGGCTGCCTTCGGCTCAGGTCATGATCCCAGCTTCCTGGGATCGAGTCCCACATCGGGCTCCTTGCTCGGCGGGGAGCCTGCTTCTCCCTCTGCCTCTGCCTGACACTCTCTCTGCCTGTGCTCGCTCTCTCTCTCCCTCTCTCTCTGACAAATAAATTAAAAAAAAAATTATCATTATTGGCTTTTAAAAAGAGTCATTGGCTTATAATCAGTGTATATTTAGTAAGCATTTAAAACTTTTATACTGATTTTTTGCTCACTTTGAATAGACTTGTGCAGATTTTGGAAAAATAATTATTTGCTGTCAAGATTTTTACAGGACTGTGAGAGATATCCAGAGATAAAATAATTTAAAATACAGATATAAAAATAAATGAACATTTATAACATCCCTAATTACCTTCTCCAGCAATGTATAAAAGGTTGACTTTTGAAATAGACATCTCGAGTTTGTAAATATATACAAATTCTGTTTATTTAAATCTATTTTCAATGTTAGTTCAATTAATTATTGCTGCCTAAGCAAATATATGAAATCTCTAATCAAAATGTGAGCCTAAGGCAAGACCTATACAGAATAGTCACCCAAGGGCAGCGATAGAAGTGTTATTTTAAGGAATTAGACAACTTGGTTCTGACAATAATTGCTTTAAAGTCCTGTTAACAAATATCAGCAGAATTGGTTTGTAATTTAGCATTTCTTTCACTTTGAACATTGTCCCTAAAGGTTTTTGCACATGTCAGGGTATCTACAAACACAATTTGTTTCAGGTTGACTATCCATGATTAACATTTTCCTTTACTGTCTATGACCTGAATAATTCCTTTTACTGAACTACACACATTAGTTTCCGTATCATGCACTGAAGATTAAAATAAAATGTTTTCTAGGTGTTGCTTTCTAAATGAAACACCTTTAAAAACCATTTAAATAAACTATGAAAGTAGAAGATTGCAAAAATAGCTCTTAGGGATTGTAGAAGTCAGTTAATTAAGGTTTACTGCAAAGGTTCCTAATTATGAGAGTCATAGTTTTAAATCTATAATCTTATTTATCCAACCAGAATCAGAATAATCAAGGAATGTTTCTCCTAACTACAGCTAAGTGGTTGTAAGCGGTTTGGAATTTTTTTTATATTTGTTTAATTGTAAACAGATAGCAAACAATTAAGTCAGGGTTATTTAATATGCTTTCCTTAATGTTTCCTAAATATGGGAAAAGATATATACATATTAGTCAACTACATGAAGAAAAAGGCTATTTAATGCAAATGTCCTCATTATCTCCATGTTCTACACTGTGCACACAAAAAGCAGTAAAAACATAATTCAGTTGTCTATACTTTTTGGTCTCTAATATTTTATTTCCTTACTTATACAAGTGTCAACCTCATGAACAATATTATTACTCTGCGGATTTTTTCCCCTATTTGTGGCCCTGATAATATAGCAGTGTCTTCTGCTAAATGGGTGATTCTCTAACTTGTCTTGGCTATTCTATAGACACTCACTCCTTTGTCCAAATTTTAAGTTAAATATTCAGCTCAAATTCTGATGTATCTCGGCAATATGTCAATTTTTTAGATGCCTTTGTTATACTGGTCATCATTACCTAATCTGTGAATTGCTTAACCTTTGCTCAGAATCCTTTCCCTTGTTGCAGTCTCATTTTACCTACTCATCTCACAGAACAAAACTTAATTTAAATGCCAGTTCCTCAGGAAAACCTTATTCCCTAGATTTAGAGAATACATGCTTTCAGAGCACTCTGCTCTTCTCTTTAGTGGGGCTTACCACCTACTAATTATGTATTTGCCAAATTCTTTTTTTAATTATCTGCCTCCCCACCCGAGTGTAAGGTTCATATGGGCTCACTCAGCAATGTATATATGTTGAATAAATTAAAGGTTTGTGAAGAGCATGTATCAGTTTTCCATTTTAGCTTAAAAACAATGATACATAACCTACAGATAATGAGAGAAATCTTTGACTATGGTTCTCTCAGTCCAACAAAATTGCAATGTGTTATCTACTAAATAACTTTGGAAAGTGACTTTCAAGTTTCTTCAAAGAGATCTTCCAAAGATACCCAACTGAGATGATGGAAAATGCCTTCTCAATTTGCAACAGTAAATCTATTATCTTATTAAGGTTGTCACACACTGTAACAGCTGAACTGGCTTCTGGGAGACTCCAGTTACTAGAAGGTTCTTTTTTAATCCAACAATAGGATATGATTTTAAAAGCATAGGGGCACCTGGGTGGCACAGTGGGTTAGGGCCTCTGCTTTCAGCTAGGGTCGTGATCCCGGGTCCTGGGATTGAGCCCCGCATCGGGCTCTCTGCTTGGCGGGGAGCCTGCTTCCCCCCCAACCCCCCTCTGCCTCCTTGTGATCTCTGTCAAGTAAATGGATAAAGTCTTTAAAAAAAAAGCATAACTGATACATGTACAGATTGAGCTATTTTATACTGTTACCCTTGCTTAAATAATCTGTCTTTTTAAAGATGTGATATTCTAATGTCAGAATTTCAGCACAAAGAGACAAGGCTTTCTTGGTGTTTCTCAAAATTGTGACATACTCATACTTGTAAGGCTGATCATAATACTTTTTTTTTTTTTTTTTTTTGGTTTGGGGCAGGTAAATGTGTTTTAATATTCAATGGCTCACTACCATCCTGTATACAGGACTATTTTTGTTGTTTTTTAAGTTTTTACTTGAATTCCAGTTAGTTAACATACAATGTTATATTAGTTTCAGGTGTACAATGTACTGATTCAATAATTCCATACATCACCTCATGCTCACAATGAAAAGTGCTCTCCTTAAGCGAATCACCTATTTAACCCATCCCCCCATATCCTTTCCCTCTGATAATCATCAGTTTTTTCTCTATAGTTAAGAGTCTGTTTCTTGGTTTATCTCACTTTCTCTCTCTCTTTTCCCCTTTGCTCATTTGTTTCTTGTTTCTTAAACTCCACATATGAGTGAAATCATATGGCATTTGTCTTTCTCTGAATGACTTACTTTGCTTAGCATTATACAGTGTAGTTCTATCCATGTCATTGCAAATGGCACAATTTCATTCTTTTTTATCATTGAATCATATTCCATGGTATGTATACCACATCTTCTTTATCCATTCATCATATATGGACGTTTGGGCTGCTTCCATAATTTGGCAATTGTAAATAATGCTGCTATAATCATAGGGATGCATGTATCCCTTCAAATTAGTGTTTTATATTCTTTGGTAAATACTCAGTAGTGCCATTCTGGATCATAGGGTAGTTCTATTTTTAACTCTTTAAGAAACATCCATACTGTTTTCCAGAGTGACTGTGCTAGTTTGCATTCCCAACAACAGTTAAAGAGGAATCCTTTTTTTTCCCTCCACATTCTCACCAACATTGTTGGTTTTTGTGTTGTTGGTTTTAGCCATTCTGACAGGTGTGAGGTGATATCTCATTGTAGTTTTGATTTCATTTCCCTGATGGTAAGTGATGATGAGCATCTTTTCAGGTATCTGTTTGCCATCTGGATGTCTTTGGAGAAATGGCTGTTCATGTCTTCTGCCCATTTTTAATTGGATTATTTGAAGTGTTAAGAGTTTTATAAGTTCTTTATATATTTTGGATCCTAACCCTTTTTCCTATGTATCATATGCAAATATCTTCTCTCATATCTTAGGTTGCCTTTTAGATTTGTTGATTGTTTCCTTTGCTGTACAGAAGCTTTTTTTTTTTTTTTTTTGTGCAGAAGCTTTTTATTTTGATGTGGTCCCAGTAGTTTATTTTTGCTTTCATTTCCCTTGCTTCAGGAGTCGTATCTAGAAAAAAGTTGCCATGACTGATGTGAAAGAGATTACTGCCCATGTTCTTTTCTAGAATTTTTATGGTTTCAAGTCTCACATTTAGGTCTTTAATTCATTTTGAATTTATTTTTGTGTATGGTATAAGAAAGTGGTCTAGTTTCCTTCTTTTGCATGTTGCTGTCCAGGTTTCCCAACACCATTTGTTGAGGAGACTATCTTTTTCCTATTGGATATTCTTTCTTGCATGCTTGTTGAAGATTAATTGACCATATAGTTGTGGGCTCATTTCTGGGTTTTCTATTTTATTTTATTGATCTATGTATCTATTTTTGTGCCAATACTATACTATCTTGGTCACTACAGCTTTGTAATATAGTTTGAAGTATGGAATTGTGATGCCTCCAGCTTTGCTTTTCTTTTTCAAAATTGCTTTGGATATATGGGGTCTCTGGTGGTTCCATACAAATTTTAGGATTGTTTATTCTAGTTCTGTGAAAAATGCTGGTGGTTTTTGATAGGGATTACATTAAGTGTGCAAATTGCTTTGAGTAGTATATTTTAATATACACTTTAATAATATTTGTTCTTTCAATCCATGAGCATGGAATGTCTTTCCATTTCTTTTTGTTGTCTTCAATTTCTTTCCTCAGTGTTTTTATAGTTTTCAGAGTACAGGTCTTTTATCTCTTTTGTTAGATTTATTCGTAGCTATATAATGGTTTTTGGTGCAATTGTAAATGGGTTTGATTACTTGATATCTCTTTCTGCTGCTTCATTATTGGTGTATAGAAATGCAACAGATTTCTGTACATTGACTTTGTATGCTACAACTTTACTGAATTTATCAGTCCTAGTATTTTTTTTGTAGAATCTTTAAGATTTTCTATTTAGAGTATTATGTCAACTGCAATTCTTTCTTATCAATTTGGATGCCTTTTATTTCTTTTTGTTGTCTGATTGTTATGGGTAGATTTTCTAGCAATATGTTGAATAAAAGTAGTAAGAGTGGACATCCTTGTCTTTTTTCTGATGGTCATAATATTTCATTAATTTTTTGGCAATTTTTTAGCTCAGTTAGGTCCTTTATGTACTTTTCAAATAAAATTGTAATACATTTAGATTTTTCTTACTATTTACATCTAAAAGACAGTTAAATTAAATTAACAACAATTATTTCTTAATGTTCTTCAACAAAATGAAATTTACTGGGGAGGCCTGCTTAGTAATAGTATCCTTCCAGAATGTATAGTCTCAATAGATGGATACTATATTTTATTTTGTGCCTAATTAAACTTCTGGTCTTAGAAGCAATACAGTTTTAATGAATTCTCACATTTTAAAAATGAGAAACAATTTATATTCTGTCTTCTGCTAAGTGAGAAAGTAGAGCAAATGAATTCTCTTTTAATACTAGAATGAAAGACTGCTCAATGAAATATGTATGAAATTATGTAAAGAAAGGTACACATATATTTTATTTAAAGTGAAAGCCTGTTTTTATCACCCAACTTAATTATTTATACCCTATGGTTAAGAGTGGTTGTTCTGAGTTGTATTTTTTTGACCCAGTGGCAGCCAAAACGCTTTAGGTATCATCTGCTAATGTAGAGAGGAACAGAAGATGCTAATCTCTTATATCCTGAAGATATATTTGACCAGACTTTGTTGATACTATGGAAAAGAAGGAAAAAAAGAAGAAATAGGAATTCCTTTTTAAAAGCCATAAAACAAATTCTGTGATGTGTAGTTATTTGCTAAATGAAGGGTAAAACTGCATGGTAAATACAAGGTGATGATTGCACAGTACTATGTGACTTTGCTTTATTTATCAGATCTATTTCTGAAGATTATCAGCAAAGTGAATTTACGTGTAACCATTTAAATAAAAGTCACATTCATTTAAAGTTTTTTAACAGAATATTAAAGTTTCTTTCTACACATCTTACAGGTTTAGCAACTTTCTAAAATTTTGCAATTATTATAGATTCGAAAAATATGTAGAGTGAGATCCCATACACCATTAACTCAGCCTCCAGTGTTAACTATCTGCATAACTATGGTACAAAATAAAAACCAGGAAATTGACATTCGTAAAGTCCACTGTGTGTGTGTGTGTGTGTGTGTGTGTAGCTCTATGCAATTTATCACATACGCAGCTTCATGTAACTGTCACAACAACCAAGGTATGTAACTGTATTATCACCAAAAGGCTCTCTCCTGCCCTTCATGGCCATATCCCTCTCCCCCAGTTCCCAGCTTTGGCCACCACTTATCTATTCTTCATGTCTATAATTATGTCATTTCAAGAATGTTATATAAGTGAATCACACAGTATGCATCCCTTTGAAATTGTCTTTTTCACTCAGCATAGAGCTCTTAAAGTTCATCTAAGTTGTGTGCATCGATAATTTGTTCCCTTTTATTGCTGAGTAATGAAATCAAACTTGCTGATACACTATTCTTGAATTCTAGCCTCTAGAACTGTGAGAAAATAAATTTCTGTTGTTTAAACCACATAGTTTGTGGCATTTGTTACAGTATAAGAATAGTTTTATCTTTATAAATTTGTCTCACATATATATGCTCATATACAACAACACTCTCTGCTCTAAGTAAATCATTTGTGTGCCCACATAATTTATGAATGCTTCTCGAAGGGAGTTTTTAAAATCTCTGATGCTTTTCCTGTATCATGTACTGCAACAAATCATGTTATGAGGGAACTAAAAAGAATATATTCTTGCAAGAATCACAGGGGTATTTGTGCCTATGTTATAGTAAAAATCTATACTGTTATGAAGGGAACATTTAACTGAAAGCAATTGGATTTTTTAAAAAGACTATTCAACAACTTTTTGCAAATGATATTTAACAACAGCATTTGGATACATTTCTGGATATTTTTTGCTTTTTCTTTTCAGAGTAGATCACAGTTAAGCATATTGGATGCAATGTTTTTACAACATAGATATAAATTATACTTAACATAAATTCTTACTATTTGCTTTATTTGATATGGAAAAGGAATGACAGCGTAAGTGGAGTAACTGAATTTTAATTCCCGTAGCAACATTATTTTTAGCTACATCTTTTTTATCTGACATTTGTTGGTAAGTAATATGGACTTGCTCATTAAGATGTATTTGTACAGGACTATATCAAAAGCAGTGCATAAACACTGCTGAGAAGCATTATATCTAATTAACCTCACTAATAAGAAGTAATATAAAAATCTTCTGGGCCTTAGAAACCAGTAAGAACAACAACCAGAAGATCACCTCTTTAGTGTATAGAGTATACAACTGCACCTCAGTGAATAAGGCCCACCAGGGATATTATGCATGAGAAGGAAATTATGGGTTTGTTTTGAGAGAATACCAATGGAACTTACCATCTTGATCCGTAGTCACTGTTATAGCTGTGAATGGCTTGGGAGAAAAGCTCAACTCAGAAACTCCATTCATGGCTTCTATTTCAAAGGTGTAATTCACGTGAGACACAAAGTCAAGTACTATCACAGAATTGTTGATCAAGCCAGAATGTCTTGGGATGAAGCGGAGTCCTCCACCACAGTCCTCACACTGGCTGGTGTCTAAGCCACATTTCTTACAGATTACACTGTATGTGAGATCTTTCCTCCCTCCTGTGTCACTTGGTGGACTCCATTCCAAAATAAGGGCCGTTTCATTGATGTTAAAAGCCACATTCCTAGGAGCTGAAGGTGGCCCTAGAGAAAAGCAATTAAAAAACAAATGTACATGTGTAGGACAATGAATTAGAAGGATGCTAACTTGAAAACTTCATCAATAAACATTTGTCTTGTATATCAGTTTGAGCTTTTCTGATGGGAACCATAAAGGAATATGGTTAAAAACATCTGATTAAGCCTGGAAGTCTTGGGTGGGGGGGAAAGATGGTCTCTATCTTAACTTTGGTGTATGAATATGAAAATATCAAAAGCCCAAAATATCCAAAAGATATGGTAATTACACTTTGAAAATTTGTTTACTGGAATATATCATAAGCAAAAATGATTTTAAATTATGTGATGGTTTTAATTACATTTTAATAATTACATCACCATTTTCAAAATTTGAAAAAAATACATATACAAAAATGCAATATGTTTCTTAATATTTTTCCATGTGGATCACACTGCATAGAGTACTTAAGAAACTTTAACTACTCCAGTCTTTTCTTAAAATTGTGCCAATAATCTTTTACTTATGTGACTAATTTAAATCCCAGTTAAAAAAAACAAACAAACAAACCTCAGTTTTGTATCATTCCTTGTATAAACATTAACTAAAGGTCTACTAGGAGTCAGCACTACACTATGGGTGAAATAATACAGAATCCTATCTGTAAGAGAATATGCTTTTGATAGATTCATTGTATAAATATAATAAAATAACAATCCTGTAATATTTTAGAAATGATTAGTTTTAAGAAATCTAAAACAATTCTTTAAATTTCTGCTATCAAGAAAGTTGGCCTTGAAGGTGGTATAGAATTAGCTGCAACCTTCTTTTCACAGAAAGAAATTCAAGTTTTGGCATAGGGTTCTTTTGGATCTTGAGATACAGTCATTCACTCATGAAATAAATATTTTTTAAGTGACTACTATGTGTGCCAGATAACCTGTTAGATTTGGGACTTACAAGTGTGAATGTAACAAATTCCTACTTTGTTATATATATTTAAGTTGAATGGCAGGCAAACATTAAAAGAAGAATAAAATTCAAATTATAATAAGTACAATTGCAAACATCAAAAGGAAAAGAAGTGAACTAAACATTAACAGGAGGACCATGGGTGCCTGGGTGGCTGTCAGTTGAGTGTCTGACTCTCCATTTTGGCTCAGGTCATGGTCTCAGGGTCATGGAATCATGCTCCACATCGGGCTCCATGTTCAGTATGAAATCTGCTTGTTCCTCTCCCTCCTGCTCTTCCTCCCCCGTTCCCGTGATCTTTCTCTCGCTCTCTCTCAAAATAAATAAATGAATAAATAAATAAATATTTTAAAAACCCAAACATTATCAGGAAGACTAATCTGAGAATCATTATGAGAAAGCCTCATGGAGGTGGTGAGGAAGAGGATGTCAGAGGAGTGAGAATTATTAAGGGTAGAAGGTTCTTTAGTCAAGAAAGATCTGAAATAGTCAAGAAACTGGCAGATAACCACTATGGCTAGAATGCAAAAGGAAAAAGAAAGAAGTGAGCTTTAAGGAAGAGGAAGGGGTTGGAAAGTGTAACACTCCTAGGCTCATTGTAATGAGTCGATATTTTTCTATGCACAACAGCAACAGGCTTAGAGATTTTATACATGGAAGTAAAGTGTTTAAAAAAGAACATTCAGGTTTTCTGGCTGCCATGTAGGGAATAGTTTGAATAAGTACAGGGGACTGATTAGTGAGATCTGTTATACAGTGTTAGAGTAGTATAACATTACTCATAAATTTACATGATTATGTGTTGGGTTTGAGATATTAAGAATTGTTATTTTATATTTTTCTTTTTCTTTTTGCTGGATCTTAATAACAGCAGCCTGATGGGTAAGGGCCTCAGTCATCTGTACATATATTACCTAAAGCCTGACCTAGAAATGGAATGGTTAGCTTTTCTAACAAGTTTCTGCATACTTTGTTTTATGCCATTTCATGTTTCAGAGAGTTACAGAAGTGTCTTTCTTCAGAAGGGAAAATATGGAAGGTATTATAAGCTAGAGGACGAGGACAAGTGTAGCTTACCTCCAACCTAGACTTATGCCTGGAAGATAAAGATATATTATCATTATCATAATAAGGCCTTCCTACAGAATGACATATTCATATTGTTGTTCTTTTCTGTTATTTATAAAGGAAAACATGAATTATTATTCACTTATATTTTCATGAATAGGAAGAATGTTATCAATTATGTTATGGGTGTCTGCAAGTGTATAACTGTCCGCCTGGAGATACTTAAAAAAAAAAAAGCAGACACCCTTCTTACTCAAGGGCCCTTATACCAATTTGCATGACGATTAAATAGCTTTTTAATTGCTGTTAAATTATGCCAGCTAAACTGTGATTTCATGCAAATATTAAGCTGTAATGACATGCAGTGAATCATTTACTAAGATTTAGAACTTGGAACAAAGAGAGACAATTAATTCTAATCCTCAGATTCAACGAAATTATGTGTCACTGGGCTTTTATGAATGTGGCCTGATTGCTTTGTTATCATTTATAAATTATACAACAAAGATTATGTGACATTGGGAAAAAAAGTTGGCAGCAATAACCCTTTTGGAGATATCTATATTGAAAACTCTTAGGGATTTCCTTATGTTGATTTTTTTTTTCTTTAGAGAAACAAGTAATTCACATAGAAGAAAAGCAATCTCCACACTTCACCCTCCAGACTGACTTTGTAATAGAAGGGCAATTAGTTTGATTTGCAACTGGACGTTTTTCATCCATCACATAATAAACCTTACATTAAAACCACAATTTTATTTCTACTAGTGTATCCAGAAAATACATATTTAATCTTTTTATTTTTTGCTTCAATTTGGGTCCCCTTTACACTTTTAAAGAATAAAGGAATAATACTCTAATAGCAAACTTCTGAGAAGCCTGGGACAGTGCTATCTTTTCTCTTCCCAGAAAAGCATCTGAGTCTGCAGCTCCCATCTTCCTCTGAGTAGCAGAGGCCAGGTGAGTTACAATTTTTATTTTGTTTTAGTTCATCTTATGTAAAATGTTTTTAAATAGAACTGCATTTTGCAAAATATATCCTGTGCAGTATCTCTAATCCCATGAACTATCACACAAAAAGCTAGTTTAGAATTCCAATTAAGACTCCTCTGGCCGACTTGACACTGAAACAAAAGTAACACAACTTGTTTCTCTTTCTTGAATCCAAAATTCTCAAACATTTGTTTATAGAACCTTATTTTCCAAGAAGCATCTATAGGAATACTAGCATTCTGCAGAACACTCTAACAGGCTGTCACAGAAGGAGAGCAAACGTAAGGATCATATTTCAGTCACTACATCAATAGTTGCAGATTTATATTTCATGATTATAATTGTAGAAATATGCTAACTCACAAATAAATAGGCCCTTATTGCTGACTGGAGACTGAGTATTCATCTACTGTATAGCTAATTGTGTTTTAGATGCATTCTAACCTTAAGAACAATGAAAATTTGATCCAAATAACTGAGGAAATCAAGTCATGGAAGGCTGCGGTTTACTAAACTGTATTTTATTAGGTTACTATTTGGCAAAGAATTTAATACGTTTGTTAATTTAATGACTATCATAAATATAGTAGCATTTCCTAATAAAAACGAAATTTCTTCTTATATGAGTTTACAAATGAGAGAAAAATAGTTCTATGTTGATCTATGTCAAAGAGAACATTTAAAAAATATATTGAACCATCTAGAGATATTTAGGTAAATACTTTTGCAATGAGTAAATAATAAAATTTGTTAAAGAAAGATAAACACATAGGAATAAATGAAAAAGTATATCTCTAGATTTTAATAATGTACTGAAAATATAGGTTGTCAGATTTGCAGATGGGCATACTTTAAAACTCTAAAAGTCATCTCATTTTTTGAATTATCATTATTAAATTTAACTTTTAACTTAACTTATATCTATATTGTTAATATAATGTCCTTCCCAAATGATTTTTGAAAAATGTGTTTAATAGGAGTAAATGTAAGCAGAATTTTATATTTTCCTTCTCTAAGCCACTTTGTGCTCTAAGTTCTGTTCATAAAATATTTGTACATTTGGAAATGGATGATGAGTAATCACAAAGGAGGGGCTTCATCCTCACCAGAGGGAAGATAAATCAGTTTAGTTAGATAAAGAAATGAGGTCCAGGAAAGTATTATAATTATGTCAAGTTCACGCACTGTATTCATGGTGGGATGATACCTATGTCTTCTTAGGTTTAGAATTTTTTTTAACACTGCTATGTGTATTCTTCCTATAGATAAAAATATTCTGATAAATAAATATTTAAAGTATTTTATAGTGCTTTGCTTAGAGAGTACTCTGAAATACAAATTTTCAAAACATACAAATTAATGAGAAATTTATTGTCTTCCAATGACAGATTCTTTTTTTAATAATGTTATCTTAGAGCACTTTATAATGTTATATACAGAAGAGCAATTGAAAATTAAATCTTGCTATTAAATTAAGTATTGCTCAAAATACAACATAATGCACATTTCAAATCCATTAGTCAATATATTATCATTTTCTTCAATATTTTTACACCAACTTCAGTAACTAAATTGATGCCAAAATTGACTTACTATCCATTAAGTGTTTTCATAGTACTGTGAATGATAACTTAGATAATTCTTTTCAGATTCTGCATTATTTCTAAAATTCACAGTTAAAGAAAACAAAAATCTAATAGACCAGATACAATTCACTTCCAAAATAAAACCTAAACCTCTCAACCTTTTCACCATGTTTCTTTATAACCAGGACTCTTGCTTCTTTTTGCGGCATCTCAATGCCTTTGTGCATGCTGTTCCTTTATGTCCTTTTGCTCTGTGGAAGATTCCTACTCATCCTTCGTGGTCCAGTTTAGTCGTTACCCACTTTGTGACACTTCCTTATTGGTCCTCAGGCAGAAAGGAGCACTTTTATACCTTACAGGTATGATTTTTAAAAATAAAGCCAACATTTTTGAGCACTGATTTTGTTCTAAGAAGTGTACTTAATATTCCATGTGATTCACTTAATTCAGTTATCATGATAAACCCAAAAGTTTATTAATCACCATTTTATAGATGTGACTAACAATAAATGTATAAATTACACTGACATATGTGTATCACTGTATACAAGTCTAACATGGTCTAGCTTGATCCAGAGATAATATGTACTTTAACTAAGGGAAAAAATAGAATGCATGGTTTTGTGTAATCCTCCAGGAATTTTTTTTTCAAATAGTGCCAATTTCCACAAATATTGGAGAACAGGTAGTTTGAGATTAAAATCTTTCCAAGAGCCTGGTGTTACTGGTTAGAGATAGATTCACATGACTTGAAAATCACTTAAGAAGCAGAAGGGAATGCTTATATTATGGTAAGGGTAGTCACCCATCTCTTTATCTGTTGGAAAGGAATTTAAAACTTCTTGAAAACTAAATAAACAAAAAACACAAAACCCCCAAAACTTCTCAAAATATAGTTCTGTGGACACTTAAAAACTTGAAAAGTAAACATCTGTGGCCACAAATTTCTATGCTATAGAACACAGATACAACTTTACCTTGGAAAAATTCCAAGAAATAGTTATAGACTACACTCATCAATTCAGAAAAAAATCTATAAACTCACAGAATAACTAAATATATGAATTATAGAAATGTATTATAGCTGTACAGGTCAAGAGTTAAATGGCAAAATCACATATATTGATAAAAGCCCACTAAAATACAAATGAAATAATGAGAAGGCTGACTTTGGGTCTTCCGAGTCAAATACCATCCAGTTCCTTAATACCATGAAAAAAAAATTATGCACACCTACTTACAGCCCTTTCTGTGTCTGAGTCAATTATTTTTAATTAAAGTCTCATTAGAAATAGAAAAGAGAAATATGAAAAGACTAAGCACAGCCATATTTGGAGAGGGAAAACAAAGCAATAAATGAATAGATTAAAGCAAATTAATAACCTTTCTCAAAATGCATAACACTATGGGGATAATAATGAATGCTATCTTTCCAATTATGGATGCTTCTTGGTAATTGGTTTATTGTGTACAAGTAGATGATATTGAACGGGACAGTACTCTCTGAATTCCAACTGTAGAGTCCTGGTAGCAAGTGGTAACTCAATTCTCCAGCATCAGCAGTATGACCATTTAATATCTCTTCCTATAGAGGAAACTCGGGTGATTTCATACAAAAACCTCCTCTGCTGAAGTAAAAATTATAGTATTTACATTCAGGAAACTCCTTGAAGCTCAAATGAGATCCTACATCAGTGACCAATATTGGGGAAACTGGGATTCATCTCATATTGGTATTTATTCCATAAGGTAAGGGTCATTTTAATTTTAAAAATATACCACTGCAATAGAGTGAATATTTAAAGTTATCTTCTACAGTAAGACAAGATACAATACAGTCTTCTAGAAGTAACACAATCCATCTTTGCAACTTCTCCCATCCTGCCATCTGCAAAACTGTGGTTCCTACATTGTGTTTACAATGAGCCACCTACCCAATCAGCTGCACTTTTGTATTTTAATTGTGAAATGGAAAGGCAAGGAAACAGAATGGGTTCTCCATTCAAAACATGCATAGGAAAAAAAGAAGAAAAAAACTTAAAGATATGAGGGGAAAAGAAAAAGAAGAATTAGCAAGCAGAGCAGGGGTACCTGGGTGTGAATATTCGATATCCAACTAGAAGTGGGGGACTTGAGTAGGGAAATTGAAATGAAGAACACCACTCCTGGGGCATCTCAACACACTACTTATTCTATACTCAAACTAAGAATGAGAGAATCATGGCCTTTTTTTAAGTTGTCAATTATTCCAGCCGTAAAGAAGCCACTTTACAATACTAGCCTTAGAGCAAAAGTAACTTTTATTCATTCATGTCAATCCTGGTAACTGTAGTTCAAATACAAAGATATAAAAACATGGTATTTGCCTTTTTTTAAGACTGATGTTTGAGGGCCCCCTGGGTGGCCCGTTGGTTGAGCATCTGCCTTCTGCACAGGTCATGATCCCAGCTTCCTGGGATCAAGCCCTGCGTTGGGCTCTCTGCTCAATGGGGAGTCTGCTTCTCCCTCTGCCCATTCCCCTGCTTTTTCTCTTTCTTGCTCTGCATTCTCTTTTAAATAAATAAATAAAATATTTTAAAGATTTAAAAAAAAAAAGGAATGAATTTTGAACAAACTGGTTTTACTCACAAGATACTGGATTCATATTTAGATGACCAAAAAAAAAAAAAAAAGAGAAATTCTTAATGATGTCCATGAAAATTATCCATAGAGGTAGATAGATTGATAGAGATATGACTTACATCCTATGTTTTGAACTTTTCTAAGTGGGTAACACAAATGTTTGTTGAATGTGTTAATCTTCCAGCACTAGTTCAGTAGCTAAAAGATCCTATTGATTTAAACACATGAGAAACATCAAAGTAAAAATGTTATGACAGTGTAATTATATTTTGTCTAACTTTTCATGCATCCATATGTTAGACCATCACTTCATTTCTTTTGATCCTTTCATGCTCTCTGCCTTTCCTGCCGTATAAGTACTTTTTTTTAGTAATTCTTATTTTCCTTTGTTTCTTTAACCTCAGTGAGTATTTTTCCCTTTGGGTCTGGAAAAGCCTTAGGTAGTTATTTTGATAACAGATTTCTTGGCAGCAGTGGGGTCTCCTGTGCTCTCAAATGCTCTCAGAGGCATCCCTAATTGACTAAGACCTGATATTAACGAGTGCCCTCCACAGCTCACCCTTTAAAGCACAGAATATACATTAATTAGTCACCTGAGAAACAGAGTTTATGAAGTACATTAAAAATCTAGAGAAAATATTCAGTATTTCATTTTAAATTTCTTATTCATAATTCCGTTTACATATTTTGCAGTTCAAGCAAAAAGGACTCAAGGAATTTTTTTAAAAATTGAAGCCTAAATTTAAGTATGTTGTTGATATAACTGGTTAGTAGGGCTGTTTGAGAGATCCTAATACAGTTAAAATTCAAGGGAGAGAAAAAGGTTGGGCAGGACTTTGAATGTCCTTGGATTGGTTCTAATGGGTCTGGAAAATAGGGGTTGGGCTTTGAAAGACATTAGGCAAAAGTGGTGATATGATCAATATATGATTTTGTGTCTAACAGTTTGGAATATTTTGGAGGTGTGGAAGACTAAAGGAAGGATACGTGCCAGGATATTATTAAAATAGCCCAAGGGAGAGTCAAAGACATCAACTAAAAGGATAGGACCAGGAACTGACAGGAAGGAATGGACAGAAGAAATGCTAATAGGTAGATTTGATAGGACTTGTGACTACTACATGTCAAGGGAGGGCAGGAATTATGATTCTAATCTTTCTGGCTTAGAAGCATGGGTAGATGAGGATTCACCAGTATAAGGAAATAAAGCTGGGGTGAATAAGCAGGCTGAGAGAGAAAACAATAAATCATCTTTTACTGGTTGAATTTGAAATTATTAGTTTACTCATTCATTAAATATTTATTTAGGCCCTAGTGTCTAGTATCTAGGTATTATTATTAGTGCTGGAGATACAGGAGGGAAAGAACACCCATGATCTCATGGGTCTTATAGTCTAGTATGGCTAGGATGATGATAAACAAAGAAGCAAGAGTACAAATAAATCAGAAATTTCAAAGACTGACACAACATAAAAAAATGAAATGTGATGTAAAAAAGAGTATGGAGAGGAATTCTATTTTTGAATGATTGGTCAGGAAGTGCCTGTCCAAAGAGCTGACATTTGGGCCTAAAGGGCAAAAAGAAAATAGCCATAAGACCTTGAGGAAGAGTATTTTAAGTAGAAGAAATGGCTGGCACCAAGGATGACAACAAATTTAGTACCTTGGAAGTCCATGAGTTTAATAACCAAAGAAAGTAGGGTATGAGGTAAGGTCAGACATTTGGGCAGGTTTCCATAAGACATTTAGGTTGCCAAATCCTACAATTAATTGGCTAGATAACTCTGGACTTTGGGAGAAAAGCCCAGGATCTGAATAAAAATATAGGCACCATCTATTTACAGGTGATGTTTGAAGCCATGAGACTGAGGACATGTGGAAAAATAAGAAAGCAAAGAAAGGAATGTAAGGAAAACTAACATTTAATGGGTAAGGAAAAGAAGAGAAACCATCAATGGCAATAAATACAATGGTGAGAAAATTAAGAGGGTAAAAGGGAGATTACAATGTCCTACAATAAAAAGGAACAAAAGAAAGAGAGAAGGATCAACAGAGTTAGATATCATAAATAACTGAACAAAAATATTTCTAACACAAAATGGCAAAGATCACTGGTGAATTTTTCTGACAGTTTACTCTAGTAGGGGAAAAATCTGATGACTCTCTTAGAGTGAAGAGCAAAAATCTGAATACAGTAGAGTAAAAGTTAAAAAAAGTAAAAGTTAAAAAAATTAAGAAGGAAGCATAGCCAATAAAGATTGCTTTTCCAAGATTTTCTGGGGGGAAGGGGGAGAGAAAAAAATATTGGACTTGGAGTATTCTTTTAACAACAGAAGTTTGGGTATACCTATAGGTTGTGAGGAAGAAGTTAGTAGAAACAAAAATGTCAGAAAAGTAAACTAACAAAAGCCAGGCCCAATAGAAGGTTGAAGATCAGGTCACCCTCTTGCCCACCACTACTAGAGAGAATAGCTTTGAATATGAGGCATTTTTTTTTTAAATTGTAGCTATCTTAGAAGCCTAAAAGTGTTTATGTGGACACCTCTCCAAAGAAGATAGAGAGATAGCAATAAGCATGTGAAAAGACACTCCACATCACATGTCATCAGGGAAATACAAAATAAAACGATGAGATTCTACTACACACCTATTAGAAAGGACCAAAGTCCCGAACACTGACAACACCAAGTGATGGTGAGGATGTGGAGCGAGAGGAACTCTCGTTCTTTATCAGTGGGAATGCAAAATGGTAGTTTCTGTTTTTTATTTTTCTTTAAGGATTTTACTTATTTATCTGACAGAGATCACAGGCAGGCAGAGAGGCAGGCAGAGAGAGAGGGGGAGAAGCAGGCTCCCCGCAGAGCAGAGAGCCTGATTCAGGGCTCGATCCCAGGAGCCCGAGATCATGACCTGAGCTGAAGGCAGAGGCTTAACCCACTGAGCCACCCAGGTGCCCCAAAATGGTAGCTTCTTAACAAAAACATACTTTACCTGTATGATACAGTAATCGTGCTCCTTGGTACCTACCCTAAAAAGAATTGAAAACTTATGTCCTTAAGAAACATACACATGCATGTTTATAGTAGCTTATTCCTGTCAAAACTGGGAAGCAATCAAGTTGTCCTTCAAGAGGTAAATAGATAAGTAAACTGCGGTACATACAGACAATAGAATATTATTCAGCACTAAAAAGAAATGAGCTATCCAGCCATGAAAAGACATGGAGTAATCTTAAATGCATATTACTAAGTGAAAGAATCCAATCTGAAAGTCTGTATACTGTAGGATTCCAACTATATGACATTCTGGAAAAGGCAAGAGTATGGAGACAGTAAAAAGATACGTGGTTGGCAGAGATTAGTAGGGCACAGAGGAGTTCCAGGGGAGTGAAAATACTCTGAATGATGCTATAATGATGGACACATGCCCTATACAAACCCAAAGAATGGGGTGTGAACCACTGTAATTAGAGTGAACCCCAGTGTAAACTGTGGACTTTAGGTGATTGTGACATGAAAATGCAGATTCATCAGTTATACAAAAGTACCACTTCAATGCGGAATGTTAATAATGGGGGAAGCTGTGCATATCAGGGAGCAAGGAGGTATATAGGACTTCTCTGTATTTTCTCTTGATTTTGTGAATCTCAAACTGCTCTAAAAGAATAAAATCTTAATAAAGCTTTTTATGTGAATAAATCTTATACATGATGTATTTCAAGATTATAAAATAAAAAGATACCTATCTTTACAGTGAAAACCCAAAGAAATCATAAAACTTTTAATAGTAAAATTACATTTTTAAGGGTGTTTATTATTATTTTGATGATGGAACTAAGAAGCAGGGGAAGATTCTTGGGGTCCTTAAAATATCAATTATAGGATCACATGCTATCCCTATATATAAAACCTTTCCCTACTAGGCCATCGACTGGTCAAATGTCCTGGTTTGTCACTTCTGATATTTTAGTCCTTCACTTTCTTTTAAACTCATACATTCAAAATCTCTCTGCCCCTGATACTAAGGAAAGAAACTGCCTCTTTTTAAATTCCTGGAAAATTCTCTGAAAGCAGTTTCAAATGCTAAGACTGACAAAAACACCAGGAAGTGGTAGCACTGACTGCTAACTGACCCAGATTCTGAGCTTTAGATGACACACTATTGGAACAAAGGTGATAAAGAATGGCTAATTCATAGATACATGGTCTAGAAGTTAAGGGAGCATATTATCTATTAAAATTTGACACTTATTTGTGGTTAATGAAAGACATAAAAGACTGACTGCTTGTTTGATTTTTGACCTCAAAAGTTCTATGATCTCAGTGAACTTACCCTGGTCCTCTTAAGTCTAATCGTTCAGTGACCCCCTCACTTGTAACTTCTCTGATTTTTCTCTCCCAACCATCTCATTTTCCAATTTTTAGGGGCAATGATATTTTGGAGTTTGTGGTCCTTACTTTTTCTGCGTTTTATAATAACTGCTAGGGTCCCTCACCCTAGTCAGATATAATTTGGGAAACCTCATCTCAGGCAATAGAGGTGCAGGACTTAAAATACTTTGTGAAAATGTAAACAATTCAGTATATTATTTTTTTCAGTTTATAAGAATGCAGATGATGGGAGCCATGAGCTCAGTATAGAAGTATCAACCATAAAGTGGGGGTGCCTGGGGTGGGGTCAGTCAGGTAAGCATCTCCCTTAGGTTCAGGACATGAACCTTAGGTTCAGGGTCCTCTTCTCTCTGCTTGTGCTCTGTCGCATGTATGCTCTCTCTCGCTATCTCTTTCTCTCAAATCAATCAATCAATCAGAAATTCAATTTAACCCCCCCCAAAAGGTATAACAGTTTGAATACCTGCTGATCAAAAACCATTTCAAAATGAATCATAGGAGAATAGCTTTCTGTGTTAAACAAACATTTATGTAGCACCTACTATGTGATAGGTATTGTGCTTGGAACTTTTCAAAAATTAATTTATTTAATCATAGTAGCTACAGAATGAGGTATATGCTATTATTATCACTATGCCTGGGTTAACTGAGGCCGAGAGAGGTTAAACAATTTGCCCAAAGTTACATAGCTATTAAGCACCAACACCAAAACTCGTACTCAAATAATTTGACTCTAAAAAAGATGGTTAACTTACAATACACTATGGTAAGTTTTGTTAAAACATGACAGAAGTTCTTAAGAAAGTAGCACAGAAAAACCTTGAGAGGGGGACCTCCTGAGGCTGGACTAGGGAGATCTCACTAAAGTTTTCACCTTTTTTTTTTTTTTAAGGAGGATTTTATCTTTCAGTATTTGATGGCAACACAATATACTATTTTCTGCCTAAAACTGCCCAACAATGATCAGAATCAACTTTCTCTGCCTCTATTTAGTACAGCTGCAAGCTAGGGATGAGCATGGGGTGACATATGGAATTGTTGAGCCAACATATTGTGCACCTGCAACTAATATAACATTGTATGTGAACTATACTGGAATTAAAATAAAATAAAAATCAGCCATGAACGAGAGATTAATAAAGATGGTGAAAGGCCAGAGAGAAAATTAGAGTTCCCTGGTAAATGATATATATTGATTAAAATAAAATAAAAACAGAAAAGATTAAAAAAAAACATAATTTATAATACGAAGTATAAAAAAGGAGGTTTTTTAAGAGGAAAGAAAAATCCAAAAAACATAAAACATTAAGCTGATAAATACACATATCTGATTCCATGACTAACTAGTTTATCAGGTTTGTGGACTTTGCTGCGTCCACTATTTATTTCCTTAACCAGACCCTCACTCCAAAGAACTGCATGCCTACCCTGCTACATCACTGAAGGGTTAGATTGATGGGAACCAATTTATTCCTTCAATTTGTCAATTGTCTATTTATGGCCACCTAAGAAAAAAAGAAAAGTTCCTGATCACTTACCTCAGAAGTTGCACTCAGTTTCTGATACAGATATTTGAGAAATACTTTCCTAACAGTACTATAGCCATTTGAAATACCACCATTTACCTAGACTGGAGTATGCTGTTCACAATGTAATGTAATAGTATATAGTAACCATTGAAGAAGGATTACATATATGTGTGGTAACAGCAAGGTTTTCCTATTAAAAACTCTACATAATTAGGTGAGAAATTATATTTCAAAATTTCCTTTTTTATTTATTAACTTAAAATATGTTCCCAGTGAATAAAATGCCAGGTAGTAATTTCCCAAGCTGGAACTTTCTGAAGAAAATGGTCACTCAGCATTTACAATCAGAAAGGAAAAGTTACATCTACTAATGAATGTGTTGCATTTTTATTAAATTTGTTCTATAAAAATATTTTATATTAAAGTCTGTAGTAATGCAGATAAATCTATAGGCTGCATTAGTTACAAGAAATGGGACATCACCATTGTCTCTGAGGAATATGCAACATTACATAACTCTCAATCTGTTTTTGCCTTTATGGAGTTACAGAAGATAAGCAATAGTTTGGCACTAATTCATCAAACAGAAGGGCAAATTTTCACTGCAGTATATTATTTATGTATTTAACAAGACTCTTATAGCTACCTAAGAGGTGACATTTTACTTTTGCATAGCTTAGCAATGCATTAATAGATTCACTTTTACTTTTTAAATGTACAGATAATTCATAGTATTTTATAATAGAAGAGTACAAATAATTTATAATTCTTGATGCATGCATTTAAATGACCTTCACATTTAAATTTAATATCTACTGATTCCAACCCAAAAATTGGAAAGTGAAAGGTGAGATGTGGACAAACCCAAAAACACTTTCCTTTAAAGACAAATGTCAAGGAAAACTAGAACTTTTTCTGCAAAACAACAGCATAATGACTTTCAAAGTTCCATCTGGAAGCTCCCCCACACTAAACTTGGTGTTCCTAATTTGATGTGCCTTAAAATGGACAAGGGTGAAGCAAAGAACAAGTTTTATTTATAAATTCTTAGGTAGTCTTAAACTGCTTTAACTTCCTAAGGACAGATTATGGTTCGGAAAAATTTCCAGGGCCTCACACCAGTGCTGAGATTTTCATCTCCCAGATAAACGTGAATTTTGAAGAATAGGCACTTCCTTTGCAAACAGATGAAAGGTAACTATGTTGAGAGAAAGAGAAACTTTTTCTTCACTGTCTTCAAAGTCAAATACATGGTTGCCACAGAATTGTGCATATTTACTTTTTAAAAAAATTTTTTTAAAAATTTATTTATTTGTCAGAGAGAGAGGGAGAGAGAGCGAGTGAGCACAGACAGACAGAGTGGCAGGCAGAGGCAGAGGGAGAAGTAGGCTCCCTGCCATGCGGGACTTGACCCTAGCGCTGGGATCATGACCCGAGCCGAAGGCAGCCGCTCAACCAACTGAGCCACCCTACGTTTTACTTTTTTTTTTTAATTTCTTTTCAGCGTAACAGAATTCATAGTTTTACACCACACCCAGTGCTCCATGCAATGTGTGCCCTCCATAATACCCATCACCAGGCTGCTCCCCCAACCTCCCACCCCCCGCCCCTTCAAAACCCTCAGGTTATTTTTCAGAGTCCATAGTCTCTCATGGTTCATCTCCCCCCCAATTTCCCTCAACACCCTTCTCCTCTCCATCTCCCCGTGTCCTCCGTGTTATTTGTTATGCTCCGCAAATAAGTGAAACCATATGATAATTGACTCTCTCTGCTTGACTTATTTCACTCAGCATAATCTCTTCCAGTCCCGTCCATGTTGCTA
>PISX010019998.1:0-21590 GCA_004024625.1 Mellivora capensis
CAAAGTATAGGGATAGAGGGAACATTCCTGAACTTCATAAAATCTATCTATGAAAGACCCACAGCAAACATCATCCTCAATGGGAAGAAGCTCACAGCCTTCCCGTTGAGATCAGGAACACGACAAGGATGCCCACTCTCACCACTCTTGTTCAACATAGTATTAGAAGTCCTAGCAACAGCAATCAGACAACAAAGAGCAATAAAATGTATCCAAATTGGCAAGGTCTCAGGAATTTCTTAAATGGGACCGTAGTCTCTGGCCTGGCCTTTCCTCACCTCTATGGGCTCTGCTTTTCCTCTTTCACAAGCTGAGTGAGATGTCTGTCTCATAATCCCAACCTTCTTTTGCAAAGGGCTTGACATCCTGAAAGAGTTCTGTCCACATTCTGTCTTTTGGCCTGGAATGTCTCCGGATAGTTATCAGGCAAGTTGGGCATTTAGCTGCAAGATTAGTTAAAAGACTTACTATCTAGCTGTGATATTGATTCAATTTGTAGTTTGACTCAATTAGCCAGTTTAGAATCTAGCTTCACAGCAGGAAATCTTACACACACAAATCAGCAGTTTTGAGAAACCTGATGAAATAATGGCTAGTTTACCCTGAAAAGCTTTGTAATCCAGAAGCCAACTGTCTGAGTAAATGCCCTAGTAATTAGATAATTATCCTAGCCCTGTGGTTGCCAGGGCCTTCTGCCAACATCCTCTTTTCTACTTGCTGCAATTTCTGTCTTACAAGCTTTTCCTTCTCAATTGCCTCACTAAAAAAATAAAACAAGACCTGGTTCTTTCCTCTCAGAATGTCCCCATTGGGTTTCCACTTCTTATAGGTTTCTATACCTTTTCAGGTTTCTTCCTTTCTCCTCATACTTTTTACAGTTACAGTCTTAATATCATTTGGTTGGCCTTTAGGCTCCAAGATTAATAATGGGGCAAACTAATCTAGAGAACGCACCTAGGTTTCCCCATAATGCTGTGCATGGAAGTGCCTTCTAGAAGGGGTGGATGGGTGTTCTGTAAGACTGAACCAGACAGTGTTCAAGTTGCTTTCCTCATTATGATTTCCTCAGTATGGATTCTAATTAAGGGCCCAATATCGGACCCTATGTTGAACCTAGATTTACTGCCAAACCACATCAAATAGAAACACTGAAATCTTTTCCAGAAACAGTTTCCAGAGAAGCATTTGATTGATGGAAATCCCTATGATCTGCAAAATCGATGTTATTTATTGTCATCGTTCTTCTACAATTGTGTGTGTGTATAACTTTAAAGCTGTGTGATTTTGATCATCAAATTAGAAGCCGAAAAATATATTTCTAAATTGAGGTCAGGACAGTAATATCTAATTGAGATCTTTTAATGCACAGTTATTAGAAGAAAAACAATGTTGTAGTTGCTGCTAAAATTTGTCAAGACTTGCTAAAATCCTTAAGAAATATTAATAACTTTGGGGCGCCTGGGTGGCTCAGTGGGTTAAAGCCTCTGCCTTCGGCTCAGGTCATGATCCTAGGGTCCTGGGATCGAGCCCCACATGGGGCTCTCTGCTCGGCAGGGGCCCTGCTTCCTCCTCTCTCTCTGCCTGCCTCTCTGCCTACTTGTGATTTCTGTCTGTCAAATAAATAAATAAAATCTTTAAAAAAAAAAGAAATATTAATAACTTTATCTCCATGGTTATACTTATGAAATTTATCATATGGAAATAATCATGTGTGTAAACCAGGTTTTAGCCAGGAGAGCTGCTTATAATAGTGAAAATGACATTCTATTTAGATTTCAAATATTTAGTGACTGGTTAAATAGACTAAAGTATTTCTACATAATGTCGATATTAAAAATGGTGCAATTGAGGAAGATCAATGGCATAAAAAGATGTTCCTGTTACACTAAGCTTAAAAAGGCAAATTTTATTTTATTTAATTTATTTTTAAAGATTTTCTTTTTATTTAGTTGAGAAAGAGAGAGCAAGAGAGAGCATGAGCAAGGGGAGGGGCAAAGGGAGGAAGAAGCAGACTCCCTGCTGAGCAGGAGCCCAACCCGGGCTCAATTCCAGGACCCTGGCATCATGACCTGAGCCAGATGCTTAACTTATTGAGCCACGCAGCCATCCTTAAAAAAGGCAAATTTTAAAACATAATTTGAAGTGTATAAGTCTTTTGTACAGATGTACACAGAGAAAAACAACTTGACAGGACATACCTCAGAATATCAGTGGTTACTGCTATGTGGTAGGATTCTAGCTGTTTGTGTAGTCTTTCTTTTACTTATCTGCCCATCTTTAATTTTCTACAATGAACATGAACTACTTTTATGATAATAGTGTTTGATTTTTGTTTTTTTTTTAAGAGTTTGGTCCTAGACTTCTTTTCTTTTTCTTTTTTTTTTTAAATTTTATTTATTTATTTGACAGACAGAGATCACAAGTAGGCAGAGAGGCAGGCAGAGAGGGAGAGGAAGGGAAGCAGGCTCGCCGCTGAGCAGAGGGCCGGATGCAGGGCTCGATCCCAGGACCTCGGAATCACGACCTGAGCCAAAGGCAGAGGCATTAACCCACTGAGCCACCCAGGCGTCCCCTAGACTTCTTTTCAATGTTCACTTTTAAAGGTGTCCACGATTGGAGGTCTGCTGACACCTCAGACTGTTTAGTTATTCTTTCTGTGACTGGGTTTTAGGCTGAGTGTCCCAGGGCTCATTAAACAGAAAACAATAAACAGGAATTTCCCAAGTGTAAACTAATGGAAAATTTGCCCTCTGTCAGCAAATTTTCCAAGTATACTAATAGCCAAACTGAGTATAACAGTTTGCCTTTGTAGATAAAAATTAAGTAGAAAGTTATAAAATATCCACTTAATGTGATATTTTTAACAAGGAAATTGGGTGATTTTTTATTTTTTTTCTTCATACCACTTTTGATCTTTTAAACTGTGCTTGTTTTTCAGAGCCCAATAGAGTGATTACGAGGAACATTAATTGATGGCTTCCACAGAGTAAATATATCATTTGAATTATAGTGATTAGACTCCATGTAAATAGTCAAAATTCCATTGGGTAACTAGATATGGGCCAAGTAGTTTATCAGATACAGTTGGGTATTCAAATAACTCACAAAGACAAACGTCCTGGAGGAGTTCACAGTTTTGGCATAGAGACAGATAAATTAATAAATATCTCTGGTATATATGGTGGGTTTCAAATATCAGCATTGAGTCATACAAAGCAAGAATAGTGGAAGCAAAGGAGAGGAAGAGGTTAATTTTAATCAAGAGAGCAGGAACCTTTTCTTTTTCTTTTTTTTTTTTTTAAAGATTTTATTTATTTATTTGTCAGAGAGAGAGAGAGAGCGAGCACAGGCAGACAGAGTGGCAGGCAGAGGCAGAGGGAGAAGCAGGCTCCCTGCTGAGCAAGGAGCCCGATGTGGGACTCGATCCCAGGACGCTGGGATCATGACCTGAGCCGAAGGCAGCTGCTTAACCAACTGAGCCACCCAGGCGTCCCATCAGGAACCTTTTCTTAAGAGGAAGTGAGATTTGGGGCTAGAAATAAAGAAAAGTGTATTAGTTCCCTATTGGTTACAGGTAACAAAATTCAAACTAGCTTAAATAAAAAGGCAATTTATTGGCTTCTGTAATAAGGATGTTTTGCTTTAGGCAAGAGAGATCCAGGCTTAGCCTTCCCTCTCTCTCTATCAACTTGATCACAGTCAAACTCTCCACAAAGATAACTGATAAAGACAGAAACTTACATACTTAAGGCATTATAAACCAGGCCCTTCTACTTCCCAAGAACCATTCATTCAAAATCAAGGCAGATTCTCATTGGTTCTGCTTGGAAACCTGCCCATCCTGAGCCAATGCCTGTGGCCAGCCAGGTCATATGCCCACCCAGTAGGGAACAGGGAAGGGAGCGGAGCATCATGACTGACTGACAATTCCACCAGGTCAGGTAGAGGTGGGGAGCTGTGGCTTCCCCCAAAAAAGCAACAGAAAGGACAGAGAGATGCTCAAAACTATTGGACAAACACTGCCACTACCATCTTCATTTCAGACAGGTAGAATGTTGCAAGGTTTCATGAGAGCAAAGCATTTGTGAGCACAAGAGCTCAGGCCAGGAAATAAATGCAGGAAAATGCAAGGAATGTTTTGAACACAGTGGGTGTAAGGTGCTTGTGGGGTACAAAGTAATTCTACCCCAGGGATTGTAGTCTCTGAATTGATGAAATGTTATAAGTCTGTTTTCCTTTACTTAGATATTTATACCTGGGGAGTTTTGCAAGCACACAACTATAAATTCAACATTAATAAAGTGTAATGAGAACATGCCATTTGAAGTATATCTTGTGATGAATATGTTTGTGAAGCAGAGTATTAAGTTGCCACCAGAAACACTAACCTTTAATTTTTCTGTTTTGTACATTTGAATTATTATACATTGACTTTGCTTCGGATAATGTATACTTAGACTAAATCTTTTTTTCCAAAAAATAAAATTTTAATCCATTTAAAATATAACTCAGCTTAAGCTTTTAGAGCATTGCCTATTTCTAGTGAATGATTAATAAATAAATATAAATGCTTCTTTGAATTTATATCAATGATTATAAAGTCATCTACCAGTTTTAAAAGCCTATTTAGATCAGACATTTGTTTGTTCCTGGCAAAGCAGTGACTGAATGTGAATTTATTTTATGATTCACAGAATCCCCATAGACCCATGGTGATACAGGCCAATTGATGTTTTAATCCTTTCTGTCCTTCAAAAAGAAATGAAATTAAATGCTATATTTTTGTTACTTAGTATTTGCCACATTGAGCTAAGATTATAGATAGAATATAGAATTAAATCCTTGAAAAATGAATTTAAAATCTAAGTTAGATATGCAGGATTCTGACCTTGAGAAAGAAATTGTAGAAGTGACAACTTAGTGAAAAACTCAGGAACAAGCCAAAAAATCCAGAGATGGCAAAATATTCTGTAAGTATTTGCTGGTAATGTACTAAACTATGGGATTAAAGGGTCAATTTCTAGTCCCAACTCTGTCCTGACTTCCTAATTTTGAGTATGGCACCTCTCTTCACATGAATTTTCCTATCTTCAAACTCATTAATATCTTACAGAGAAGCTGGAATGACATGTGAAATAATAAATACAAAGGATTTAAACTTTTCAGAATAAAGTTTTCATAAAAAATTAAATAACAACAAGGTACACTGTATCAGTTACATCTGATCTTTTATCATATAAAGCAAGCAAACTGGGGATGAAATTTTTATGTTAGAAGGATTCATTTCAAAATATGATTTTAAGAAAAATTCAACTAGACATCTAAAATGAACTAATCTGGAGCCACCTGGAAGGCTCAGTCAGTTGAGTGTCCAACTCTTGGTTTCTGCTCAGGTTGTGATCTCCAGGTCATGAGATCAAGTCCCATGTCAGGCTCCATGCTCAGCATGGAATCTTCTTAAGACTCTCTCTCACTGACCACCTGGGTGGCTCAGTAGGTTAAGCCTCTGCCTTCGGCTCAGATCACAGGGTCCTGGGATCAAGCCCTGCATTGTACTCCCTGTTGGGCAGGTAGCCTTTTTCTCTCCCTCCCTCTTCCCCCCTCATGTTCTTTCTCTCAAATAAATTTAAAAAATCTTTAAAAAAAAAGACTCTCCCTCTGTTCCTCTCCCCAAAATCTGATTCATATACAATTTTTGGAAAACATATTTTGCACTATGCAAATTTATCCCATTGCTATTTAATTAATACTCAATGCATAAAGCCATTCCTTAGAATAAATAATGTATTAACTCAGTGGTACCCAGAAATATATGACATCTTTAGCTATTTAAAATTATCATTTAACAAAAAGAGTCATATAACTATTATCTGCCCTTTAGATATTCTGTATAACATTAAATGCATTTTGTAAAATAGAAACTGAAAGTCTTGAGTAGCTATAGATTTCAGGCAAAAGAGTTATATGTGCCCTATCCAATTAGAATAACTACTTAAAGGAACATTTCATGAGATACTTAGATACCTTAAGAGCTAATAATGATTGCAATGTAATGATACAGTACGGAGATACAGATTATTTTAGAAGACATAAAATATTTTTTAAATTTAAAATTTTAAATATAAAATTAAATAATACTTAAGGTATTGAAATAAACCCATTCATAGAACCATGTGGAATTTGATTACAAATGAGGCTGGGGATGGAAGTTTTCTTGAGGCCAAGACTGATGATAGGAAGTTGAGGAATTTCCCATGATGCTTGGAAAGAATGTGGATATCTAGATCATATTGCATAAGAAATAATTGACATAGTCACCAAATTTTTAAAAAGGTGGAATGTGAAACAATGCTTCAAGTTTTTATAACAGAATATCCTTATCAGAATAATATCTGTCTGGTATGGGGCACAACAGCTGAGTCAAAATCAAAAAAGGATGGGATAAAAAGATAAGCAACCTGCCTCCTTCCTCCCCTCCCCTTCCCTCACCACAGACTTAGCTCACCCAAGAGATAGATGCTGAGAGGATGAAGAACAAACTACAGTGTTGACTTCCATCTCCAGAATTCCTCCACATCTGCCTCTTCCCCTCTATACCTTGTCCCCAATTCCCCTTCATTTCTTGGCCTCCTTTTTTGATCCTTAGCTGAACCCTCTGTCCCTCTCATCCCTAAAATACTGACCTGGTTTGGAACAGGCAATTCTGCTTTCCACCTGTGAAGCTCTTCCATGACTTGAGTATTGATGACATGATTATCCACCTATGGCCCCACCTGCAGTAAACCATGGAGAAAGTCACCTACTCCTATTCCCTGTGGTAGCCCCGTGGAGTCTGTACCAATCCGTTCATAAGCCGACTAGACACTCTTTGATTATGAAAGGAGATTAAACTCAAGAGAAAAATTTAGAGTAAGATCCAGCAAAATCAGGGCACATATCTCATCAAATTCTATTTAGATAGCTTAGGATGGTTGGTCATCCCTCTACTAATCATCCAATGCCTAAGACAGAGTTGGGTTTCTATTATGATGCTTGATACATAGAAGGACCTCAGGGAATAGTTAATGAGTGAGAGATGGATGAAGAAATAAAATATCATAAGCACCAGCTCTAAGATCCAGGAATGATTCTACTGGTTTTTGAGGGCATGCATGAAGTTTCAAAATATGATGAACCTTTAATTAGTAGAACATGTTTTGTGAAATTTCCATTCACATTTCTTTTAAGAAAAAAGCAGGAAGCAACCCAGCACATCTACTTGTCATCACTTTTAGAACATCTGTGGTTTTAAAACAGCTTTGAAAATAGTTACTTGCCTAGAGTAAGGTCTGACTTCTGCTGTATAAGCATTAAAATGTTCTAAATTCATACACACTAGTACGTACCCTCATAGATGGCAGTTAATAAAAGTACTGAATAGGTGGCTTAAATCTTCTTCATGCTCTGGTTTTATAGGAATATGTATATGTGTATTTGGGTCATTAAAACTTGGTCAAAATAAAGAAAAAGGCAGAGGGAACAGATGCAGCACACCCCCCCCCCCCACTTCCTTTGCATGAAAAACTGCACATTTACTCTAGAAATCCCAAATAAGAATGTTTACAGGAATGGTCGATGGAAGCAGCACGGTTTGGCATTTAAAATGCTTACTGTTTAGTGGGAGAAAACATCCTAAATACAGTGCGTCTCTCTCCATCAGCTGGTGCTCACTATTTGTGTTTCTTCAGATTGATCGGCTGGACGTGGATAGCTTGTTTAGCAACATTGAATCAGTGCATCAGATATCAGCCAAACTGCTGTCATTGTTGGAAGAGGCCACAACAGACGTGGAACCGGCCATGCAAGTAATCGGTATGTTTACTCTCTTCTCGAGTTCTACAATACAACAGGAAATAATATTTTAATAACCTCCCTTTGCTTTGGTTTTGTGTTTCTGACTCACCAAGCTTCCCAGGAGATATATAAATGCTAAACCCATCTCCAGGCTCATTGTAATTATACAAACTCTGTATTTGTCTTCAAATGGGTTTCTATCCATTTGCTGAAGTCCCACAGTAGCACTAAAGCACACAATTTGCTTTTTAATTTTCAATCTTTCAACCTCCTTGCCTTCCAGATGTTCTCTCATTTTGTTTTATGGCTAATGCTTACTCGATCCTTAAAGAATTAAATATTTAAATACTTTCATGCTTTACCGATTTTAGTCAGTGTTTTTTCAGATCTCAAGTGTATGAATCCATTGGCTTTGGGATTGAAAAATTTTGTGTGTGAAGGGTTTTTATAATTTCTAAAACACGCAAGTTCTACTTTTCCCATGCTTTTCCTTTTTCCTCTATATTACTTGCTTTCTAAATATATTTTTACTCTCAGTCACAGGATTAATTTCTTACTCTGGTGAGATTTTGGAAAAAAATACAAAGATATCATTGAAGAAGCATTGAGCCAAATTTTTATCCCCTCCATGTCTTGGAAGTTGCAAAGGGAATACCATATCGTAAACTTTTTGAAGGCAGTTACCACATCGGAGATATCATATACATAGTGCCACAGAGGCTAAGACATCTTTAAATATTTTTGGTTATTTTCCTATTTCAGATATAACATGCAGTGTATGTTCCCTACAAAAATATTAAAAACAAATCAGGAGTACAAGAGTAATATACCTCTTCAATGCCACCATCTTCCTGATAAGTAACCACTGTTATCAGTTTGATGTGGATCCTTTCTTTGAGACTAATATAGACACAAACACACTCACACCTTATGTCTTTACTCATTGTGGTTTTATTTATTAAAGAAAATCAGAGTTTTAAAAATGAAACTGATCTTGTTTAGCATTTATGGGAGACCCAAAGTTTAATAAGTAAGGTTGATATTATGCAAAGGTGAATCACCCTATTTGTAGTGTTTTATAGACCCAAAGGTCAGCTCACTCAAAAAGATTCTCCCACAGACAGGTTTAAATTTAACCATTACTTGTGACTGAATATCCCTATTCTGTACTGAATGTTTGTGTTCCCCCCAAATTCATATGTTAAAGTCCTAAACCTCAGTGTAATGGTATTTGGGGGCGAGGCTTTTGGGAGGTAATTTTGGTTTAGATGAAGTCATGAGGCGAGGAGAGGGTCCCCATAATGGGCTTAGCATAAGGAAGAAAAGAGAGACCAGAATTCCCTCTCTCCCTCTTCACCATGTGAGGACACAACAAGAGGGTAGCTATCTGTAAGCCAGGAAGGAGGTCCTCACTAGCAACTGAAGCAGCTGGCACCTTAATCTTGGATTTCGGAGCCTCCAGAACTGTGAGAAATGTCTGTTGTTTAAAGCCTTCCTCCCCCAAATCTATGGTGTTTTGTTATGGCAACCTGAGCTAACATAGTTTCTAATAAGCTGTAAATGTAGTTTCTGAAGGAAGGACTCTGCTCATTATTACTTTAGTGTGGATTGATTGGTCATTCATTTTATTAATTCACTCAATGAATAGTTATTAAGTAGCAGTGTATATAAAGCATTGTTGGGTGTCAAAAGATGAAAGAGATCATCTCTGTCCTCCAAAAGTTTGCCATTGAAAAGCTCCTTGAATTGAAGTTATTTGGGTAATACACCATCAGACTATTTTCTACACTACTGCAGAACTTCAGAGGATAAGAAGACTGTTTCTAGATGGGGAATCACAGAAGGATCCTTGAAGACGTTACTTGGGCTTGGAGTTACAGTCCAGATTTCAACAAGTGGGGTCCAGGTCTGGAAGACTAAGCAGAAGCAACAGCATAAACAAAAGCATGGACAGCAAATGCCAAATGCCAAGCATGTTTAGGAAATGGCGAGAGATCTAGCCAAGCAAGAGTAAAGGATGAATCTGAAGCAGAAGTGAATCAGAAATGAATCTTAGGGGCACCTAGATGGCTCCATTGGTTAAGCCTCTGGCTCTTGGTTTCAACTCAGTTCATGATCTCATGGATGGTAAGAAAACATTAGACATGAACAAAACTCAAATGAGAGACACTTGACAAAATAATGGGTCAATGCTCTTCCAAAATGTCAAGGTCACTAAAGATAAGGCAAGACTGAGGAACCTCAGTGTTTTAAGACTGTGGAAGACTACCGCGGAGTAACCAAAAAAATGTGAATGGAAGCCTGGATAGATTCTAGAACAGTAAAAGAATGTAGTGTTGAAATTCAAATATAGTGTTTAGTTTAGTTAATAGTACAAAAGCACACTTCATTTCTTTTTCTGACCGTTGTACTGGTTATACAAGATGTTAAGCTGTTTGAAGGCTATCTGGAAACTACCAGTACTAGTTTTGCAATTTTCTGTTAAGTATAAAATTACTTCAAAATAAAAATATTATGGTTTACAGAGAAAAGTCAATCGAATGTGTTCACAGTTTTTGCATTTACCAATCATGAGTTGCAACTTTGAGGAAGATGATAGGAAAAATAGATAAGGAAATGAAAACAGTAAGACCAACTGAAAACAGTTGGAGTCATATTTTAATTTCCATACATGATATACAGGCTAGCCTCATGGCTTGGTTTGACCAATAAAATGTGGCAAAATGATGTTCTACAACAGCCTTGTGACATCCAGAGAGAAGGCTCAAACTACCCAATTACTTCAAACAACATGGTCAAGGCCTTGAGCATGGGAGTATGGTCTCCTCAGCCAGGTGGCCTCTGGTTATAGATTGCAAACACATGAATAAAGCCCGCCAACAACACCTGGAGACAAGCCATCCCAGCTGAACCTTGTTCAAATTGTCAATCCAGAGAATTGTGAACAAACAGTATTATTTTAAGCCTTTAAGTTTTGGGGTGATTTTTTTTTTCTCAAGCAATAGCTAACTAATACGGATTCACAGAGAGAGATTGATTAATTTAGATGATGAAAAACTTGATTTAGAAAATGGATTTTGAGCTTGGACTTGACGGATTTAGAAAGGTGGAGATTGAAGCAAATGACTTTTTTTTTTAAGATTTATTTATTTATTTTAGAAAGAGAGAGCATGGGTGGGAGGGACAGACAGAGAAGGAGAGAGAATCTCAAGCTGACTCTGCACTGAGCAGGGAGCTCAACACGGGGCGATGTATCTCACAGGGCTCAATCTCATGACCCTGAGATCATGACCTGAGCAGAAACAGGCACTTAACCGACTGTACCACCCAGGCACCCCAAAGCAGATGACTTTCTGAATGACAAATGGCATAGAGGCCCCAAGGCAGCAGAGTACAGGAAATTCTCATAAAGGAGTGCAGTCTGATGTGGCTGGAGCATAGTGCCAAGGAGACCTCCATGACCCAAACACGGTGGCCATATCAGTGCAAAGTTCACTGACAATTTCTACCCTTACCTCCACCCCCAGCAATTTCTATCACTAAGTCTTTCACCAAAGCTCTTCCATTTCACCGGATAACCTGATTTTGGTGGGACATTTCCTAAATCATGTTACCACAAAATGAAAAGCACAGGTGTCCCATTTCTCTGTCCTTAGATGGCACAAATGAGAGGTTGTGATTCACAGCTCTAGTGCCAGAGGGAAACTTTCCAGATGCCTAGATAAACCAGGAGGAGGATTTTACTCAATAATAACCTTGGGGTTTGGATGAGGTTCAAGTTTAAGCACAGAGGCATATGTTTGTAGATATGAGAGCTCTGGGGAATTGTCTGGACTATCATGCCAAGATAGAAACTGGATTTTAAAATCTTGACTGCAGCAGCCTGTCAAATAGGAAATGGGCTCTAAATCTTTAGAAAATGGGAATATGAGAGGTGGCTCTTGTTCCCACTTAAACTGAAGATTACTCTGTAACAATTTAAGAAAAGAGTGAGCAAAGACAAAACAGGTAAAATGCAGGTGTAGGGTTTAAGAACACGAAGGCTTTGATATCAGTTCGACATTGGTTTACATCCTGGCTCATCCAATAACTAGAGGTTTCATCTCAGGCAAGTTACAAAATCTCATTGAACTTCAGTTTCTCATGTGGAAATTTGAGTTAATAATACCCACCCTATGGAGTATTTGGGAAGATTAAGTAAAACCCCATATAAATAACGATGGCCCAGTGCCTATTCTTAATAAATATCCAATACATGGAATTACTCATTTATTAACCTGAGAATATTTAATTTACCCACCTATTTACAAAGCTTGACTTCTTATGAATGTAACCACGGAATGAAATGTGATTTTCTTTTCCCCAGAGGTCTTGATCATGTTTTTCAAACAATCAGATTCACTGAATGTGTGTAGCTCCTTGATGCTCCCAATATCTATGCATTTTGGTGATTCATAGACTTAATAAGCCAATGCATTTCCTTCTATAAAGCATGACTGAACATATCAAGTATCATTTCCACATTCGATAGCGTGAACACTAATGAACAACAAGGCAGCAGACACTTTCCGAAGATGGCCCTCAACAGACCGCACCCCCTGGTATTCACCCTGCTGTGCAGTCTAGTGCCATATTGACTCTGGACTGGCCCTGAGACTCACTGACTCCTACAATGCAGTGGAAGTGATGCTGTGTCAGAGCCTGGGGGACTCAGCCTTTATAAGCCTAGCAGTTTCCACCTTAGCGATTTGAGGAACTTGCATTTAAGAAGTCCAGCTACTCTGCTGGAAATATCACATGGAGCGGTCAGATGGAAAGATGTTAGACCTGAGACTATGTAAAGAAGTGGCCCCGCTGTCCCAGCATCCCAGCCGAGGCCAGCCTTCCTGCTGTCCCTGCCAAGGCACCAGCTTTGTGAATGAGCCATCTTGGACCATCCAGTCTGTTCAGCCCTGGGCTGACTGCAGCCCCAGCAGGCATCAAAGGGAGCAGAAGAACCACATGGCTGATTCCAGCCAACTCACAGAATTGTGAGAGAAAATCAAAACAGTTGTTTCAAGGTACTAAGTTTTGAGGTGGTCTGTCACAAAGACAGATACCCCAAAGGGAGCTTGTAATCTCTTACCTACATTTGCAACAATGCTGTAATGTTTCAAAGCATCCCCCCAAAAAAAGAAAAGAAAAAAAGACGGAGTTATGACTAGGTTTGGGTTTACCTTAGGTGCTTAGCTCCTGCACACTATACTGAGAACCAGAGCTGAAAGAAGCTTGTGGTAAAGGAACTACAATTTCTCATTTGCCTTTTCCTGAGGGCGAGTTTATCCTTTGAGAGAAAGACAATTTAGAGCTTTCTGTTCTTTGAAGGTGTAGTGGTGATGCACTGTTGTTCTTCGGCATGGCAGTACTTTGTTCTCCTAAAGCAGTGTCTCTTGTATGTCCCTGAAGCAGGAATCTGTGCCTTTAGCAGTGATTTTGTAAGAAGGGCTTTAGTCACTGATAATTCATGTCCTGTTGCCATGTGGAAGATGCCGCCAAGTAGCTCACCTGAATAATTTTTCTAAAGAGTGTGTGTGCATGCATCTGTGTGTGTGTGTGTGTGTGTGTGTGTGTGTGTGTATTGCACTCAGAACACAGATAGGTTCAACCTAGTTAATTCTGGCCAGTGAGGACAGGTTGGGGGTACCCCAGACCTGTGTCCTGGAATGTGTGAGGTCAGTAGGGGCAAGAATCAGATGCAGCAGCTGGAAGGTCAGGGCATTTTATTCGAAATGTTAATAGTAATAGAAAAGCTATCAGCTTCAGAGAATGTGACAGGAAAAAAAAAAAAAGGTTTTCTTGAGGGGGTGGGTCAAGTATACCCAAATCCATACAGGAGACGACAAACCAACTGGAGGCAGGGAGCAGCAGGATACAATGTGGGTTGGGCTTCCAGTCTCCCGAGTGCAGTCAAGCGAGGTCGCAGGGCTACAAGGACTTATTTCTTGTAGTAAAAATAAAGCCAGGGTGGCTTAGTAACAAGTTCAACAGTTCTGCTCTCTGAGGAGAATGTGAAGCTCCAGGATGCTGTGCTGTGGGACCAGCTCACAGAAGTCAGCGCTTCGCTGTGCAGGCAGACCTGAACGGAGCCTTGAAAAATCAGCTATTGTACAGAATATACGTAGAAATGAAGTCCTCAATCCTACAAACATTAAGAGTTCTATGAGACCCTGAACACTTCCCCATAGCCAGGAAGTGAAAGTGAGAAGTGCGTTTGCAGGGGTGCAAACCTTGCAAACCTTAAGGGTGCACAGTAGCCCAGAGAGAACACGGCCTTTGGTGGGAGACAAATCTGGGCTTTCGTTCCGGCTGTCACCACAAGTTCTGCAGCCAATGCCGAGTCACTCAGATCAGTGAGGACTGTACTCGCCCACCTAGGACCTCACCAAGAGCAATTAACCAAAAAAGGGTCTTTTTCCTCACAGAACAAGGAATCCATAATTCAGTAGCTCAGAACTGGGGCAGCTGGGGTTGGCTCCTCACAGCCGTTTCCTTCCTAGTACTTAACGTACGGTGACGTGTGGTGTGTGGCCTCCTGGTCTTACAATGGCTGCTCCACTGTCAAGCAGGCTTCCTTCAGGCAGTAAAGCAAACCAACTCCTCCCACAGCTTTTTTTTTTTTTCATTTGGGAAGAATAGAAGCCCTTTCCAGTGCCTTCAACCTGTATCTCATGATTTCATTTCACACACACACACACACACACACACACACATTACTGCATCTCACACACAAACACATTCACACACAAATACATGCTTGCACACATCCTTGAGCAGCCTGACTACCAGAGATTGGAGAAAGGTCAGTATTTTTAAGTGGGTGCGTTGCCGGTCTAACGTTTGTTAGTTCGGAACAAAGAAGAATAGATAAGCAGCTAGAAATGGATGCCACATTCATCTGTTCAATGAGAATTGAAATGGGAATTTCAAATTGGGAATTTCAAATTTCAAATGGGAAGAGCAAGTCCTCCAAGAGAACAAGACTTGAAGAACACTCCCAGAACATAAGCTCCAGAAGGAGAGGAATTCTTATCTGTTTCACTACTGATGCTTCGCCAGCACTTAGGACATCGTCCTCAGCAGCACTGAACGAATGGAATGAATGTTGGAGATAGTGAGTAGTGTCCGGGACCCTACTAGCTGTCACACAGAAGGATCGCGGTGATCATGGTTGCTGTGGTTGTCACCACATCTGCCTGTGGTTGGTCCTACATTAACTTAGAGGCTGGCAGGTGGTCTAGAGCCATAGCTGTAGCCGCGGCTCACACCCTTGAGAGAGGTATATACTAAGGTGAGAGAAATCAAGAATCATGGGTCGGTTGGTCTAAGAACAGGGTCATCGGTGCTACCCACCTTGAGGAGGGAAAAGTTATTGTACCTCTTCCTAATCCAGGCCCAGAGATCTTTTAGCTTTCAGCTCTCAGAGAGCTAGTGTTTTTCTAATGTGCCACTTGGTCCAAAAAATCCCCACCTAGAGTTAAATATCCAGGAAGTCAAAAAGGCTAGGGAAGAGACCATGAGTTATCACCAAAATAAACAGTGGCATTCTAGAATGTGAGCATTGGAGCAATACTTAAAGAACATCCAATCCAACCACTTCACTGCAAGAGCCTGACTGGCCCCAAATGCCATCACTAATGGTGTAAATAGTCAGAAGGAGACCGTAACTCTTCCTCCATGCCCACTGGTGCTCCCCAGTTAGTCCTGCCCTGCTGCCAGCTACCTCCAACTGCCAGGGGGGTTGGGTGGTGCTGCCGCAGCTGTAGAAAAGCCTCTCCTTTAATAGACCCCGTTGCAATGGTTACATTGTCCTCCTGCCACTGGACACAGCAATGGCCCTAGGACAGGATCGCACACTCCACAAAGGCTCCCCTCCTTTCTCTTTTTTCTCTTCACAGCTTAGCTAGCCTTACTGGTTCCACTTTCTCACCTCTCTATCTCACCTCACACTACGCCTCTGAAATTGCTGTTACCGTGTCACCAGAGACCTCAGAATTGTCAAATCTCATCGTCAAATCCATTTCTTTCTGAACTTATCTTACTCTAGAGCTTCTGAGAATTTTTTACTGAAATATTCCTGATACCAGAAGAAAAACAGGAACCCCAGGGAATGTAGAGTTATTACCCCACGCCACTGCCACAGACATGAAACAACTTTGAAGTCTCATTTTCTCTTAAGAACTCACAAAAATGTTCCATTCTACTCTTTTCTGTGAAAAAGGCTTTTTTTCCAAATGTCTTCATGAAATTGATACTCGGGGGTTTCCTTGTGTTTCTCCCATGGTTGCATGCACCACCTGGCTCCTGTGTTTGGTAGGAATTCTGTAACCCTAACCAGGGTTGCTAGGGTATCCTCCATTGTCAGGTTTATTCCCAGGTTAGGCAGGAACTAAATGAGACTAAAGGTCAATAGTAGTGATTTCTGTAAGCAGCATTTACTCTTCCCCCCATCTCTTTCTTCTCGCTTCCCTTCCTTGCTCTACCTCGTCCTGGAGAACAGAAGGGCACTAGGAAAGGAAGGAAGGAAACATATCCATGATCTGACATTTGGCTGACTAATCCATTGCCTTGTTCATGGTGGACAAAGAAAGCTCTGATGTCTCTTCCTGTTGACACAGGACACTAACCCATCATGGCAGCTCCACACTCGTGATCTAATCTAAACCCAATTATCTCCCAAAAGTCCCACCTCCAAATACCATCACACTGGAGGTTAGGGCTTCAACATATGGATTTTCAAGGGAAATAAACATCCAGTCCGTAACACTCTTAATCAGTAACAATTTAAGTAACATTTTCATCCGATTTTTGAGTTAGATTTTACATGGAGTAAAGAGGGTCACTTGAACTGTCATTATTTCTCCCAAAACTTTTTTTATGGAAGGAGAAGAAACAGTGTGTTGATTAGAATTAAGTTCAGCCAGGAGAAACAGCAAACAAAACAAAACATGACTAGCTTAAATAAGAGATGTCCATTTCTCTCTTGTGTAATGGTCTAAAGGCATGTATTTTAGGTCTATATGGCAGCTCTGCTCTGCAAAGTCCTCTGGGATGCAAGCTCCTTCCAGCTCACACTTAGCTTTGTCTTCATGGACAAGGTAATGTCCAGAAGAACAAAGGAAAATATGGAGATGAAGGGGTAAATGATGAGCTATCTGCCTCTTAAAGTTCCCTCATATTATCAAAGGACAATTTTCTGCAGACTTTAGTTACATGGCCACCCCTATTGCAAGGGAGGCTAGGAAATGAAGTTTTTATTTTGCTGCAGGCAAAAATGGTACTGCTTCAAGGGGAATGCTGGTACTGGGGACAATGGCAAGCTCTGTTATCCACAGACTTATTTGCCATATTTCTCACTATTTTGCCTTTGGCTTGGTTAACACCAATCCTAGTTTTCCTCCCTTTTCTCTGACTGTCTTCTCAAGCTCTGTGCAGACTCTTTTTCCTCTAGGCTCCCCTCAATGTTAGTGTTCCCCAGCACCTGGTCCTCAAGCCCTCTTATCACTCTGTAGACTTTCTTGCGTGATCTTATCAAAGTCATGGCTTCTGTGTCCTCAGTTTTACATACCTACACCTCTTTTCCAGAACTTTTTCCCCTGAATCCCAGACTCACATACCCAATTCCATAAAGGAGATCTCCACCAAATATATTTTGGGTGACTCAATTCAGTACATCTAAAATTAAACTCATCGTCTTTCCACATAAACTCTCTGTATCTTATCATTGTATATCTACATTCTTACTGAAACCAGAATCCAGGGATATCATTGGAATTCTCTTCATCTCACATATATTGATGTCCGTTTTCTTGCCCTCTTCTCCATCCTCTCTGCTTTTGCTTCCACTGGTGATAGCTAACATCCATTGGGCATTTGCACAGGCCAGCTACTGATGTGTTACACATTTTAATTCACTTAATCTTCAAATAGCCCTACTATTATTGTTGTTCCATCTTACAGATCAAGAAATTAAAGAACAGAGAAGTCAAGTAACTCTCTCAAATGTCACAGGAGTGAATGGTAAAACCAGGATTTGAAAACAGGCCATTGATTTTAGCGCACTCTCTCTTAAGTGCTAGAACTTCCTTGCAAGCCCTCATTATTTATTTCTTGTATTACACAGAAGCTTTTTAATTGGATTCTCTCTTCTAGTCTCACTAACTCCTCCCTCAAATTCCATCTTTCATACGATTAATTACCACTGTAATCTTCTAGAATACAATCTAATCATGTTAGTCCGCTCCTTAAAATCAATCATCAGTGCTTCTCCATTACCTGCAGGCTACAGTCCCAGCTCCTTCATGACATGCAAAGTCCTTCATGATTTGACTCTTGCTTACAAATACAGCCTCTTCTGGAACTTTACCACAGACGTGGCACTGTCCAGCCATACTAGACCACTCCCTCAGTGTGTCTCGGTGCTTGTGTTCACTCAGAGCCCCTGTATCAAGGGCAGGCTGTTATAGAAGTTGTTAACAAGTACGCAAGAGCAGAACAAATGACCCTCCATGTTTTTGTTTTTGTTTTTTTTAAAGATTTTATTTATTTATTTGACAGACAGAGATCACAAGTAGGCAGAGAAGGAGGAGGAAGCAGGCTTCCTGCTGAGCAGAGAGCCCAATGTGGGGCTCGATCCCAGGACCCTGGTATCATGACCTGAGCAGAAGGCAGAGGCTTTAACCCACTGAGCCACCCAGGTGCCCCTGACCCTCTGTGTTTTATACAAAGTACTTACTGTACTAGTAAATAAATAGTTTACTCTTATTGGCTTTCATAACTTCCTGAGGGAAGTGTTTGTTCTTTGTATCCACAGTACCTACCAATGTGCTTGGTAAGTAATAGTCCCTCATTAAATTGTTGTGAAACAATGATGAAGTAACTGCTTCATTCCGTGTTATGCCATTTTCCTAAACAAAGTCTAGGACACAAAGATCCTTTGAATATCACTGTTCATACCCTGGGTTACTGCCCTGCGGGGGAAATTCATTTTTAAGCGGGGTCAGAATAATAGAGAGGCCATATTGTTTGGTACGGCACATCTTGGCAATGGACATTAGGGTCTAGACGTAAAGAAGAGGTGGGCCAAGAAGAGAAACAGGAATATATATAGATTAGTGAAGGGAACAATTTGCAACACCTGAGTAACAATACCAGGACATAAAAACATGTTCAATATTTTGGGGAGTTTGTCGAGGAGATAACTAAGAGGGAAAGGGAGCATTTTTCCCCTCCTCTGCATGGTGATTGTTTTGGGGGAAAGCCAAAGCAGAAATTCTTGAATTGTAGAATTTTATTTTTTTTTAAAGCACACGATAGTTATATTTATTTTACAGTGTTCTGGTGCTTTTGTGACAGGCAGCCAGAAGTGAAATTACCTTCACTGGTCTTGGCTCAGTCCTTCCTTCATTCCTAATCATCCCTTCAAACCCACATCCATTAGACAGAGCAGTTGTCCTTCACCACTAAGGAAACGCAGCCCAGAGTTATGTTACCGTGGCAACAGAATCACTTTTTTGCTGGGAGATAAATCGTTTTATCTGCATTATTATGAAGCAGAATACATTGGCAGGGCTGGAAGGGGAATCAAATATTCTGCCTGCCAGTGTTGTACTTGGCCTTTGGGTGAATAAATGACTTTCAATTAGAGTGCTTAAATATCTTTTAACTTCAGTAATTGTTATTAGAGCCCCAGCAGAATTTTACTTGGAGAAGAGTAAAAATTTTGACTCTGCTATTAAGGAGAGAACTATAAATTCTTCCAAACTATGCCATTTCTGTTAAAATGTGTGTGTGTGAGAGAGAGAATTTACAAATAATGCTTTTATTGTGTGTAAAATAAATGTCTTTGTCCCTTATTTTTTTACTTTCTGAATTGATCCGACTGCAGATTTATGAGGTCATCCTTACCTCTTCCTTTCTTTGTCTCGACTCTAAACTGCTTTGTAGTGGAACATATATATTTATAATCCCATCCTGGGTTGGGCTGTTTGTCTCCAGATCCTCTCTTCTTAACTTGCTGCTGAACTTCCTCTAGGCCTGCCACATGCTCCCACTTCCAGTGGTGATACCCTCCCCTAGCCCTCACTCTCATTTGCCCCCTGGCTCTGTTCCTAGGAGGCTCGCCTCATCTCCTGCCAACTTTATTTAGTTACTATCTTATTTAATTTCCTCTTCTTGTAACTTCTCTGTTCCTTATTATTTGTGTTCCTGTCTTGAAGACCAGATCTGCAAGAATTACACTGGTACAAAGATCAGTTCACTAAATCCCAGGAACAAAACAAAAATCCCCCATCCCTTCAGTTGCAAAGATGCTCACAGACACTGTTTCCTTACAAGTTCAAAGAAAAGCACTATTAAAAAACAAACAACACACACACACACATGCACACATGCACACACACGTGTAGTCTACTAGGATCAGAGGAATATCCCATATAATGGGAAGGGAAGAAAAGTCTCTTACAGGTTGGATATAGATTAGAACAGAACATGATACTTTAGAAGTACTAGTGTTTTAATTGTAGAGAGAGAAGGGTAGCATTAAGAGACGAGTGATGATTATTGAGCAGATAGTTTGTTATCAGGATTTTACATCTACATCCCATTTAATTCTCAAACTCATCCTCAGGAGTGATGAGAATCTACTCAGTTGCCCCCAAATCCTAGACGACAGTGATTTCTGATTCTGAGTCCAGTGTGTTTTCCAGCTGCTTCAGGTTGTATGTGTTTGTCCAGCAGAGCCTGATGTGTGGGGAGCAACACCTAAGTAAAATTGAGGGGATACAGCCTCTAATCGTGGCTTAGCCTCCACTGGACAGGGCTACGGGAAAATTATGGATTTGTTTCAAATTCAGATTTGTCCGTCCTTATTTAATAGGGATGAATTAGCTCTTATCTCCTCATATGTGTAGGGAATTAAGTGGTTAATGTGGGCAATGCACGTTGAAAGTACAAAGGACATTCTATTTCCGTAGGAAGAATGACAGACTGTTGTTACTATAATAGGTACAGGTTGGTATGTCCGTGTAACTCCCAGTCAGTTCAGTCCAAAATCATTGTCAATCCCAAATATGCAGTGTCTTTGAGAGCAGACCCCATCATATATTTTTTCTGTGTCTCCCAAATCATCTTAACATAGTGCTGGGGTGTGTAGTGGATTCTTAATATACATTTTCAAGTGATGGAGTAGGTGATTAAATCCAGCTATTGTTCAATATCTACTTGAGTCATTAGTTACAGATGCAATTTTATTATAATATCAAGAAGGATTCCTTAAATGCCTGGATACAATTAGCCCAAGTTGCTTTAAGAAGATACAGTCATAATTCTGGTTTATAGTATTATCCAACTGAGGTGTTTTTTTTTTTTAAGATCTATTTATTTATTTGAGAGAGAGAGAGAGACAGAGACAGAGACAGAGAGAGTAGAGGGGAGGGGCAGAGGGAGAGGGAGAGAGTATCTCAAGCAGACTCAGCACCAAGCACAGAGTCCCACACAGGGCTCAATCCCACAACCCTGAGATCACGATCTGCACTAAACCAAGAGTCAGACACCTAACCAAGTGCACCATCCAGGGGCCCCATCCAATTGAGGTTTTTTTTTAATAGTCCTTTCTCTTTTACTTTTATTTTTTTTTATAAACATATTTTTATCCCCAGGGGTACATGTCTGTGAATCGCCAGGTTTACACACTTCACAGCACTAACCATAGCACATACCCA
>PISX010019998.1:21690-36959 GCA_004024625.1 Mellivora capensis
TGGTTTGTCTCCCTCCCAATCCCATCTTGTTTCTTTTCTTCTTTTTCTGCCCCCCTAGTCCCCCATGTTGCATCTCCACTTCCTCATATCAGGGATATCATATGATAGTTGTCTTTCTCTGATTGACTTATTTCACTAAGCATGATACCCTCTAGTTCCATCCACGTCGTTGCGAATGGCAAGATTTCATTTCTTTTGAGTTTTAATAGAAATAATGGCAAATTCTTTCTATTATAACATATAAGGAAATATTTTATTTCCCTAAACTTCATTGCTTGCTTGCCTTTCAGAGAATCTCAGGAAACGTTCGTGGAATAAATAGCAGAAAATAATTTACCTAGAACCTGAGATTTCACTTTCCATACCTCTAACAAATTAACAATAACCGCTCCATTTTGAGCATTTACTGTGTATGTACTATACACACACTACCCCTTTCATTTTTGTAATGACCTCTGAAATTGAATCTATTATTGTCCCATGTTATAGGTGAGGAAACAGATTCAGAGTAAAAATAACTTGTCCAAGTCATAACCTGTCCAAGTATGTAGCACAGCCTGATCCAAACCCATACAGGCTGATTCTAAGGTATTGCTTTTAGCCAGGATCCTGCATACTAGCCAGGTACATAAATCACCTCTGAGAAAACCAGCTTTCTTTTGCTGCCTGTCTCCATTAAGTTATTTATCCTTTATTTTATAAAAGAAAGGAAGGAAGGGGAGAATGAGGGAGAAAAGATGGAAAGAAAGAAGGAGGGAGGGAAGGAAAGGGAAAGAGAAAAAGGGAGGAGAAAGGGACAGAGGGGACTGGAGGGGGGGTAGGGAAGGGAAGGGAAGGGAATGAAAGGGAAGGGAAGGGAATGAAAGGGAAGGGAAGGGAAGGGATGGAAGGGAAGGGAAGGGATGTTGTCTATTCCTTCTGAGAAACCTGGGGATAAAATGGAACATATTCAACTTGCTAATACTAATCACATTGCCCAAGAATAAATATGTAGAGTGTCCATTTGGTCTTACTTGACATCATTTTGCCTTTGTCTTGCATTTATCAGGAGAAGTATTCTTGCAGATTAAAGGACCACTGGAAGAGATTTATAAAATCTACTGCTACCACCATGATGAGGCGCACAGCATACTGGAATCCTATGAAAAGGAAGAAGAGCTGAAGCAACATTTGAGCCACTGTATCCAGTCCTTAAAGTAAGGCTTTTTCAAACGATGATTTCCATGCCTAGCAGGGAACATTTTAACTGGATGTAGATGAAAGTCCCCACATAAATCCGACATTTGATGAAGCTTGCTGGGAGCTCTACTTTGTGTTCCCTTTATGAAAAGCTGACATGCCAGAAACCCTGATTGACTTTTTCCTCCCCCCCTCTGAGCATGACTAAAAATAACATCAGGGATGATTCGGGGCTCTGTAGAGAGAGAAAAATGCAATATCAAAAAATGAAATGTGGAAGAAAAAGCCCTTCTTAAAGCTGTTGTTACCCGCCTGCCCCCACATAAGACAGTCACATTGGAACATATAGAAAAATAAAGTTAGTGAAGGTCCCATGACTCTCTGCATGGCTCTCCCCTTCCTCTAGATTCACTGTGGGGAAAGAGGGGAGATTGGTGAGGACAGGTCAGACCCTGTTAGTTAATTTCAGAAGAATTAATCATGACTTCCTTCCTCAACCCTAAAGTCTTGGTGCCTACGTAATTTAATTTTTTTTAATCTGGAAGAAATTACTCACTATAAAAATCTGAAAAATATAAGGAAGCACAAATAAGATAAAAACCCTTGCTACTCCATGTATTAACTCTTTGCTTGACCATGTATTAATAACCACAGCTGGCATTTTTTTTCTGATTTTATTTATATGCATTAATTTGGACATGGGTTTGGGTTGATTCTTTTAAAAGAAATAGGCATCTTACTGTGTATATCATGTTCTACCACATGAAGCTTAAAGCCAAAATTTCTGCCCTACTTCATTTCTTACCTAGTGGTTCCACTATGGTCTTTCATTTCTAAGGATTATTCATCGTCAAAGATTAAACCCGAGAGAGCTGTGATATCTAAATCAAAGCATGCCAACCAGTCTGAGTGTTTAGCACATTCCCACCTTATAGACTCTATTGTAGGGAGACAAAAATTGGGGGTCCTAATGCGGCCCAAGAGAGTGGTAGCTGAATTAAAGTGAAATCAGGAGACTAAATGAGACTGCAGTATCTCCCCCTGCCCCCCTCCCCTTAGCCACAGGAGATATATACCAAAACCTGCTAGTGGATGTCTGGAACTTGGAGACTACCAAACCCTGTATATACAAAGCTTTTTTCTATACATGCTGACAATTCAGGGGGGCCATCTGTTTCTGGATCACGGCTGACTGCGGTAACTAAAACCCCTACGGACACGGGGACTCCTGGACTCTGGAAAATGTCTTTCCAGGCTAGCATCGAGACTGAAAGTGGATTTAAACAGGGCCCATATAATTTTTAAAAATTAACTTTATCACTTTCTATTGATCATTAAGTTGTTGCAGTTCTTTACCCATTTTTCGTATCATGGAAAAGCATATATTTAAGTCATATAATCACAAGCATTTATTTAGTGCTTCAGCTACACCAAGCATCATTCTGGGCACTGCACATACAAAAATAAATAAGAATTAGACACTGCCCACAAGGAATTTAACATGCCCAGGTAACTCTTAAAGATGGTAGGTGACAAGTAGCTCCAGCTCATTATTTCTCTACTATTAGAGAACATTAGTTATTAGCTTAATAGCTAACTAAGCTTATTAGCTTAGTTCAATGTTAGAAATCAGTTCAGAGAAACTTTAAAGTTTAAAGCTGTATCCACCTTAATAAATTCCTGTATTGAGAACAACATCTAAATATACAGATAATTGTTTTCCTATGGAGAAAAAACGATGTAATCCTGGGTGTGAATGAATGTTTCCTACCTTAGTCTAGTAGCAAGATCTGATCCAAGAAATGTCTATCCTGAGCCGTTCTCCTTCTTCAATTTCTAGAAATAAAAGAGAGAAATCTCACAAGTGCACAACTAACACCTTTGGCCATCACTCCAACTACAACCTTGGGAATGGAGTTCCCTACCAGGAGCAGATATAATTAATTTACTTTGGCACATGCTCCTAACAGTTGACTAAAAATGGAGCTGAAGAGAAAGAAATGGACCCTGCCAGAATATTCCTCTTGGCAGTGTAGTCTAGTACCAACCCCCCTAAAAGCAGCTAAAGGCAGAGGTGATTCTGAAACATCATGACGTCTCAGTTACTGAAAATGACTTTCAGACCCAATGACTTATTTTATCTTTTTCTGAAAGCCTTGAGTTATTGCCTTTGTGGATGTCCCAAATCTTGTGTATTCAGCACTATTCCAATTTTAGGGAATAATTTCGAGCACTGGAAGGTGCTAAGGTTTAGAGAGCACAAAATCCAAGCTAAGTAATATTGGCACAACTATTTCTTAAGGGAAAGAAAAATCAAAATAAGATAGCTTAAGTTAGAGCTATTTTCCCAAAAGTTGCCTTTCCATGAAAATGAAGTTGATGATGAATTGTACCGGTCTGCCTGAAAGCTGAGAGCAGAATTATTGACATTACTATAATACTGACCCCAATTGAGCTAAGCCTTAAATTCTGAGAAACAGGTTTTTAAACAGGTTTATAGGCCAAAGAGAGTCTGGAACACCCCCAAGGGCTTGGCTTCCCTTGCCAAGTAATCAGTCAAAGCTATTACTATGGCTCTGCCTTTTCCTTGTGGCTAAATAACGGAGCCCAAGTGCATAGTTGCCAATTTCTAATGAATATTAGGTGTGGCCTCCATTTTCTACTGTGCAAGGGGATAATGGAACAACAGGGTTTGAAGCAGTATTCATGAGAGAGGTGGCTTCAGGTCTCAGAAGTTAAAGCAGATTTTTAAAGCGACTTAGGTTGCATTTGAATTAAAATTAAAATGTTTATTGAGGGCCTAATAAATATTTATTAGAAGTGCTAGATAATGTTTAAAAAATATATTTATATATGTATGCATAGTTCTTGCCTCCTAGGAATACACCTTCTACTTGGGTAGATAAACAGAACCATCTGGAAAGTTTAATGACAATACCAGGGTTAATTTAAATAACACACCAGAAGCTGTCACGGTGAGGTTCAAGATTAATTTCCAAAAGGAGAGTAGAGAGATTTCCTGGTTCTGTAACAGACTTGAGTTCATAACCTTTGGCTATTCTTTGAAGCCCATTATCTTTCAAAAGAGAAAATAATATTTGTATCTAGAAAATAATTTTGAGTCCCTTTGAAACATTAGGACAGTATTTCTTGGTGTATGATTTCCCCTGTGTCAGATCCATAGGGATGTGTATTAAAAGTGCAGACTCCGGGGAGCCTGGGTGGCTCAGTGGGTTAAAGCCTCTGCCTTTGGCTCAGGTCATGGTCTCAGGGTCCTGGGATCGAGCCCCGCATCGGGCTCTCTGCTCAGCGGGGAGCCTGCTTCCCGTTCACTCTCTGCCTGCTTGTGATCTCTCTCTCTGTCAAATAAATAAATAAGATCTTAAAAAAAAACACAGTTTTAAAAAAAAAGTGCAGATTCCTATGCTCTGCTCCAGACACTCCCCGCTCCCCACAAAAAAGGAAAAAATTAAAAAGGGGGGAGAAAAGGACTGCTTAGGATCCAGTCCAAGAAGCTACATATTAGCTACATACTAACAAACACCCTGAGGTGACTTGGATACATACTTAGGTAAAGAACCACTTCAGAAAAAGAAATCAGGACTTACTAGCAGCTTTCCCTGAAGCAGGTAGACCTTCTTCATGACTATAGATAGATCTAAGCAATAGTTTCGGGATTTGGAAACCTTAAGAAAGAAAAGACTAAAACTTTCTAGAAGCACAATATCACATCTGCATCTGTAGCCTGAAAACTGGAAATCTGCAAGTTTTTGTTTATTCAACAAAGAGCATTTACAGAGTCTCATTAGTGACCCCTAAAATTGCATGAAAATGCTATTCATACAGTCTCTAAATTTATGGAAGTCATTTACTAAAGCTCTAGTTACTTAGCCTCTTTGGGGTTATTTAAGGCTTCTGATCTGTATGAGGAAAATGAAAAATAGAATAGCTATAAATGCAAGTATAACTATAATTAGAATAGCCTGTCTGCTACCTCCGTTTTCTGTTTTTCTAGGTATAAATACCACCAAATCCCCGCTGTCTTTCAGAGACCCTAGAGATCTGTTTATTTTGTAATAATTAAAGAACAAAGGGGCTTTTTCAAGTTTTGTTTTGTTTGTTGTGGTTTTTTTTTTTTTTTTTTGTAGTTGGAAGACACGTCTCTAGCTTTATGTCTCATTGTTATAAATTTATATACATTTTTCTTCTTCCTAACCAAAGCCACCATCCTCAGGAGGAAAACTAACTTCTAGTCATCTGGGTGCTTTGGCTGTTTGTTCCTTTGACTACTATAGCTTCTCCACTCAGAAGGAAGGTGAAAGATCACACAACACAGAACCTAAAGGAATAGAGTTCAATTTGTTCACATTTTATATTTCTTGATGTTATTCTAATGGAATGTTCCAAATAAAAATTAAAATCATTTCTGGAAATTTTTTTCAATTCCTTGTTATGTGGCACTGTGTTTGAACAAAACTATAATCATTAAGAAATAGCCACATAGGGTCGCCTGGGTGGCTCAGTGGGTTAAAGCCTCTGCCTTCGGCTCAGGTCATGATCCCAGGGTCCTGGGATCGAGCCCCACATCGGGCTCTCTGCTCCGTGGGGAGCCTGCTTCCCCCTCTCTCTCTGCCTTCCTCTCTGCCTACTTGTGATCTCTCTGTCAAATAAATAAATAAAATCTTTAAAAAAATAAAAATAAATAGCCACATAGAAATGTGTTTCTTATAAGTCAAATTATAATAAGCCCATGAAGGTAAGAGGTGTGGTTGTGGTTATATGGTTGCTTTCCCCATAAAAGGGTAAATGGACACAATTTAACTTTCTTCTTTCTGAATTGTCCTTGGCTGGGGCTCACTTCTGGAAAAGTTTCAGCCTAAAAGGGATACTTTAAAAAAAATGATGAGCAAATAGGAGACATTATAATGTAATAGTACTATGCCATTACTCCAACAGGGTTTCCCTGTTGGAAAACCTCTGAGGTTCCTTTTTATAAAATGCTATACTAACATTAAACACCACGCTAATGTATGTCACAGTATTTGTTTTATTTGGTTAAAATAAATAAATAGAGAAAAAATGTTTATGTCTTCTTTAGGAGTTAAAAAGAACAATCTTTTCTCTCAACTTCAAATTTTGTATTTTGGCTGCAAAATGATCACGTTGTTTACTTGTTTGCTTCCATAGAAAAATGCATTTATATTTATTTTCATCTTCTCCCTCAATTTTCTGATCTATGATCTATAGAGCATACTGGGAAAATGAAATTCCTCAGTAGGAGACAGAAATTGAGGCAAAAATGTGAGCTTAAATGATATGAATGGAAGGAAATACTGGTTCAGGGATAGTGGTGGCACAATCCTTTTCATAGAAGTGTTCTTCGAACAGCCATGAATAATTGCCTGAAATGATAGTAGTCTCTAATTTTTAAAAAATTAGAATTCTCTGCTTGATTCCAACAAGGAATCAAGAGTCAGCAGAACCTAGTTATTTTGAGGTGTTTAGGAATCCATTCACATAAGATATCCAAAGAGTGAAGGAGTATTTGTTTTCCATACATATATACCATTGTTTTCTACATATATAGAGCACTGGGATTTTTTCAAACTTTTTTTTTTAAAGATTTTATTTATTTATTTGTCAGAGAGAGAGCACAAGCAGGCAGAGTGGCAGGCAGAGGCAGAGAGAGACGTAGGCTCCCTGCTGGACAAGGAGCCTGATGCGGGACTTGATCCCAGGACCCTGGGATCATGACCTGAGCCGAAGGCAGCGGCTTAACCCACTGAGCCACCCAGGTGTCCCTCAAAGTTTTTAAGCCCATTAAAATTTATGGAATTCAACATAGGTATTTATCATGGGTTTTCATCTCAATCATTGAAAATGAAAACACTATCTACTATTATGAGATAGGATAATATTTTTTATATTGAAAATATTCATTGTATTCTAAAAGACTAAGAGCCAGAAGTCAAAGTAATCAAGTTATTAATACACATTATAACTTCATCTCTTTATAACTATATGAAGCATTTATCTTATTTTATATTATTTATTTTTATTTTATTTTATATTTTTGAGAGAGAGAGCAGAAGAGAGAATGGAGGTAGGGACAGAGGAGAAGGACAACTCCCCACTGAGCAGAGAGCCTGAAGTGGGGCTTGATCCCAGGACCCTGGGATCGTGACCTGAGCATATGGGACATGCTTAATCAACTGAGCCACCCAGACGCCCCCATATGAAGCTTTTAGAGAAAAACTCCTATCTCCTTTATGCCTAAAATTTAACTTGAATAATTTCAACTTTTTTTTATTCTTAATTGCTTAATTTGACTAATAAGTTTGGCCAAATGCAAATACTCTTACCAAATGCCAGTCATTTTTCAGGTACTGAGGCTACAGCAGAGAACAGAGCAAGCATATATCCTTGCCCTCATTCAGATGGGGAGCAGAGTGATAGATAATAAATGAAATAAGTATATAGTATATAAAAAGTGACAGTGTTATAGAGAGAAATGAAGCGGGGAATAAGGATAAAAAGTAGTGTAGGAGGCAAGGCACAATTTTAAAAAAATTGGCCCAGGAAGGTTTTATTGGGAAGAAACCTTTGAGCAAAGACCTGAAGGAGGTAAGGAATGCACCATATTGGTACCCAAGGGAAGAGCAACCAGACAGAAGAACAAGTGCCAAGACCTGAAGGGCAGGAGCCTGCCTTCAGACTTTTATAAGAGCAAGGAGGCCTACATGGTTGCCATAGTTTGGGGGAGTTTGTGAACAATGGGGAATGAAGTAGAGAAGAAATCAAAGAAGAGATAGATCACATTGCCTTGGAAGGACATTCATTGTACTTGAGTAAAATGGAAGCCAAGAAACCCAGCCATGGTTAGTGAAAGCTTTTGTGGGCATTATCTTACTGAAGTGGTGAATTGTTTATAACCTGCATTAACACTGTGTACAGAAATATTCTGTAGTGCTTGATGGCCATTTCCTGTGAGTGATTTATACTTTACTTTGTAGTCTTGTACTATGTTTTTCATTCTTTTTTAAATTTTATTTTAATTAATTCATTAATTATTTTTTATTAACATATATTGTATTATTTGCTTCAGTGGTACAGGTCTGTGAATCATCAGTCTCACACGATTCACAGCACTCACCATAGCACATACCCTCCCCAATGTCCATAACCCAGCCACCCCATACCCCCTCCCCCCACCCCCCAGGGACCCTCAGTTTGTTTCCTGAGATTAAGGGTCACTTATGGTTTGTCTTTCTCCTCGGTCCGATCTTGTTTCATTTTTTCCCTCCCTACCCTCCATGAACCCCACATTGTCTCTCAAATTCCTCATATCAGAGAGATTATATGATATTTGTCTTTCTCTGATTGACTTATTCATTTAGCATAATAGCCTCTAGTTCCATCCACATTGTGTAGTTACATCCATACCATTGCAAATGGCAAGATTTTGGTTTTTGATGGCTGCATAGTATTCCATTCTATACAGACACACACACACACACACACACACACACACACACACTACATCTTTTTTATCTGTTGATGGCCATCTAGGTTCTTTCCATAGTTTGGCTATTGTGGACATTACTGCTATAAACATTCAGGTGCATGTGCCCCTTCAGATCACTACATTTGTATCTTTACGGTAAATACCCAGTAGTGCAAATTCCGGGTTTAGGGTAGCTCTATTTTCAACTTTTGAGGAAACTCTGTGCTGTTTTCCAGAGTGGCTGCACCAGCTTGCATTCCCACCAACAGTGTAGAAGGGTTTCCCTTTCCCCGCATCCTTGCCAACATCTCATTTCTGACTTGTTAATTTTAGCCATTTTGACTGGTATGAGGTGGTATCTCATTATGGTTTTGATTTGTATTTCCCTGATGCCGAGTGATGTTGAGCACTTTTTCATGTGTCTGTTGGCCATCTGGATGTCTTCTTTGCAGAAATGTCTATTCATGTCATCTGCCCATTTCTTGATTGGATTATTTGTTCTTTGGGTGTTGAGTTTGATAAGTTCTTTATAGATTTTGGATACTAGCCTTTTATCTGATATGTCATTTGTGAATATCTTTTTTTTTTTTTCAATTTTTTTGTCAATTTTGTCTATTTTTTGTCAAAGATTAGTTGACCATAGAGTTGAGGGTGTTATTTGTTCTTTGGGTGTTGAGTTTGATAAGTTCTTTATAGATTTTGGATACTAGCCTTTTATCTGATATGTCATTTGTGAATATCTTTTTTTTGGTCAATTTTGAACAAAATATCTTTTGTTCAGATGACATGAACAGACATTTCTGCATTTTTTTTGTCAATTTTGTCAATTTTTTGTCAATTTTGTCTATTTTTTGCCAAAGATTAGTTGACCATAGAGTTGAGGGTCCATTTCTGGGCTCTCTATTCTGTTCCATTGATCTATGTGTCTGTTTTTGTACCTGTACCATACTGTCTTGATGATTACAGCTTTGTTTTCTTTTTTTCATTTAATTTTATTTTTTCAGTGTTCCAAGATTCATTGTTTATGCACCACACCCAGTGCTCCATGCAGTACGTGCTCTCCTTAATACCCACCACCAGGCTCACCCATCTGCCCACCCACTTCCCCTCCAAAACCCTCAGTTTGTTTCTCAGAGTCCACAGTCTCGCATGGTTTGTCTCACCCTCTGATTTCCCCCAATTTACTTTGATTACAGCATTGTAATAGACCTTGAAGTCTGGAATTGTGATGCCACCAACATTGGTTTTCTTTTTCAACATTCTTCTGGCTATTTGAGGTCTTTTCTGGTTCCATATAAATTTTAGGATTATTTTTCCATTTCTTTGGAAAAAATGGATGGATTTTGATAGGGGTTGCATTAAATGTGTAGATTGCTTTAGGTAGTATAGACATTTTCACAATATTTGTTCTTCCAAGCCATGAGCATGGAATGCTTTTCCGTTTCTTTGTGTCTTCCTCCATTTCTTTCATGAGTTCCCTATAGTTTTCTTTTTTTTTTAATTTTTTTTTATTTTTTTTATTTATTTTATTATTTTTTTTTAATTTATTTATTTGTCAGAGAGAGAGCAAGAGCAAGCACAGGCAGACAGAGTGGCGGGCAGAGGCAGAGGGAGAAGCAGGCTCCCTGCCAAGCAAGGAGCCCGATGTGGGACTCGATCCCAGGACGCTGGGATCATGACCTGAGCCGAAGGCAGCCGCCCAACCCACTGAGCCACCCAGGCGTCCCTCCCTATAGTTTTCTGAGTAGATTCTTTGCCTCTTTGGTTAGGCTTATTCCTAGGTATCTTATGGTTTGGGTGCATTGTAAATGGGATCGACTCCTGAATTTCTCTTTCTTCTGTCTTGCTGTTGGTGTATAGAAATGCAACTGATTTATGTGCATTGATTTTATATCCTGACACTTTCCTGAATTCCTGTACAAGTTCTAGCAGTTTTGGAGTGGAGTCTTTTGGGTTTTCCACATAAAGTATCATATCATCTGCAGAGAATGAGAGTTTGACTTCTTCTTCAGCAATTCAGATGCCTTTTATTTCTTTTTGTTGTCTGATTGCCAAGGCTAGGACTTCTAGTACTATGTTGAATAACAGTGGTGATAGTGGGCATCCTTGCCATGTTCCTGACCTTAGGGGAAAAGGTCTCAGGTTTTTCCCCATTAAGAATGATATTCACCGTGGGTTTTTCATAGATGGCTTTGATGATATTGAGGAACGTACCCTCTATCCCTACACTGTGAAGAGTTTTGATCAAGAAAGAATGTTGTACTTTGTCAAATGCTTTTCCATCATTTATTGAGAATATTGCATGGTTCTTGTTCTTTCTTTTATTAATGTATTGTATCACATTGATTGATTTGTGGATGTTGAACCAACCTTGCAGCCCAGGAATAAATCCCACTTGGTCGTGGTGAACAGTACCTTTTAAGGTACTGTTGGTTCCTGTTGGCTAGTATTTTGGTGAGAATATTTGCACCCATGTTCATCAAGGATATTGGTCTATAATTCTCCTTTTTGATGGGGTCTTTGTCTGTTTTAGGATCAAGGTAATGCTGGCTTCATAAAATCAGTTTGGAAGTTTTCCTTCCATTTCTATTTTTTGAAACAGTTTCAGGAGAATAGGTATTAATTCTTCTTTAAATGTTTGGTAGAATTCCCCTGAGAAGCCATCTGGCCCTGGACTCTTGTTTGTTGGGAGACTTTTGATGACTGCTTCAATCTCTTTACTGGTTATGGATCTGTTCAGGTTTTCTATTTCTTCCTGGTCAGTTTTGGTAGTTTATATGTCTTTAGGAATGCATCCATTCTTCCAGATTGTCAAATTTGCTGGTGTAGAGTTGTTCATAATATGTTCTTATAATTGTTTGTATTTCTTTGGTGTTGGTTATGATCTCTCCTCTTTCATTCATGATTTAATTAATTCGGGTCCTTTCTCTTTTCTTTTTGATAAGTCTGGCCAGGGATTTATCAATCTTATTAATTCTTTCAAGGAACCAGCTCCTAGTTTTGTTGATCTGTTCTACTCTTCTTTTGGTTTCTGTTTCATTGATTTCTGCTCTGCTATTTATTATTTTTCTCTGCTTCTCTGCTCTGCTTCTCTGCTGGGTTTAGGCTTTCTTTGCTGTCCTTTCTCCAGCTCTTTGGGTGTAAGGTTAGGTTGAGTACTTGAGCCCTTTCTTGTTTCTTGAGAAAGGCTTGTATGGCTATATACTTTCCTCTCAGGACTGTCTTTGCTGTGTCCCACAGATTTTGAACAGTTGTGTTTTCTTTTTCATTTGTTTCCATGAATTTTTTCAATTCTTCTTTAATTTCCTGGTTGACCCATTCTTTCTTTAGTAGGATGTTCCTTAGCCTCCATGTTTTTAAGTTCTTTCCAACTTTCCTCCTGAGGTTGAGTTATAGTTTCAAAGCATTGTGGTCTGAAAATATACAGGGAATGATCCCAATCTTTTGATATAGGCCAAGACCTGATTTGTGACCCAGGATGTGATCTATTCTGGACAATGTTCCATGTGCACTAGAGAAGAATGTGTATTCTGTTGCTTTGGGATGGAATGTTCTGAATGTATCTGTGATGTCCATCTGGTCCAGTGTCATTTAAGGCTTTTATTGCCTTGTTGATCTTTTGCTTGGATGATCTGTCCATTTCAGTGAGGGGGGGGTGTTAAAATTCCCTCCTATTATTATATTATTGTTGAAGTGTTTCTTTGATTTTGTTATTAATTGGTTTATATAATTGGCTTCTCCCATGTTAGGGGCATAGATATTTAAAATAGATCTTCTTGTTGGACACAACCTTTAAGTATGATATAATGTCCTTCCTCATCTCTTACTATGTCTTTGGCTTCAAATCTAATTGATCTAATATAAGGATTGCCACCCCAGCTTTTTTTTGATGTCCATTAGCATGGTAAATTGTTTTCCACCCCCTCACTTTAACTCTGGAGGTGTCTTTGGGTCTAAAATTTATTTACATACTTGAATTTGGGTATATTTTGTTCTGTTAGAAGAAACTGTCTCCCAAAATTTTAAAGAAAGAAAGACTCGTGTATATACAAAAATAAGAGTAAACACAGTGGAGGGATGGAATATGACTTATGTAAAGATGAAAATTAAAAGATTCTAAAAAGGAATTGATAAGTTGTTTGAAAAAAGAAAAGTTGGTTAAAAAAAAGAAAGAGGAAGAAATGTGATCAGGCTGGAGACTAGAACAAAGCCTGTGCTAGATTTAGAGTATATTTTGATCTGTTAGAAGAAACTGTATCCTAAAAATTTAAAGAAAAAAAACCTAAGTGTATACAAAAAATAAGGTTAAATACAATGAAGGGATAGAATATGAACATAACAATGAAAATTTTAAAAGACTTTTAAAAAGTTATTGATAAGATAAAAGAGTTTAAAAACGTTAAAATAGGAAAGAATAGAAATTTTAAAAATAGAATAAGAAAAAAATAAAATTTAAACAACTTAACTTTGAAAGACTAAAGAGTCATGAGAAAAACGTCATGAATACTATGTGCTATATTCCCGTAGTTCTGAAGTTTTGCAGTTCTTATTGGTGAACTTGGTCTTGGCTGAATGTTCTTGTTGATCTTCTGGGGGAGGGGCCTGTTGCAGTGATTCACAGATGTCTTTGCTTGAGGTAGAATTGCACTGCCCTTGCCAGGGGCCAGGCTAAGTAATCTGCTCCCATTCGCCCTTAGGAGCTTTTGTTCCCTGAATGCTTTCCCTACAGGTGTGGAGGATGGGAATGAAAACTGCGGCTTCCCAATCTCTGGCCCTGGAGGAGCTGAGAGATCAGGTCCCCACTCCTCAGTGTGCCATCAAAGAAAAGCAGTCAATCCCTCCCATCTCCCTGGTCTCCAGCCACACTCCATGCTCACCTGGCTTGTGACCGAGTGTTTCTATCTCTGGCACACGAACCCATTTGCAGTCTCCAAACCTAACAGATTCCTGCAATGTGCTCCCACACCACCATTCCTCCTGGAGGAGGAAGGAGGGGGTCTCCCCATATCTGACATTTATGGGGACCCTGATTGAAGAGCAGTGGCCCTGCTGTGCTTCGGATCATGGTTTAAGGTAACCCTGAGCTGAGAGCCCCTCCTCGGCTCCCTCTTTGCAGCTGGCTTCCCCACTCCAGTACCTGGGAGCTCTGCCACACTCAGGCACCCTTGGTCTTTCTGTGACCCTGTTGGGTCCTGAGACCACACTGTCCTCATGAGGGCTCCACTCCGCACCCCCACTTAGCCTCTGGAGTGATGTCCCTCAGTGGAGAAGACTTCTAAAAGTTCCAGTTTTGTGCTCAGCTGCTCAACTACTTGCCAGGAGCCAGTCCCTCCCCCCATGGTCTATCTTCCTGTATGTCACCTAGGATACACTTCTCCATACGTCCTACCTTCCAGAAAGTGGTTACTTTTCTTTTCCTAGAATTGCTGCGCTTCTTCTTTTCAATCTCCTGTTGAGTTTGTAGGTGTTCAGAATGGTTTGATAACTATCTAGCTGAACTCCTGGAACCCTATGATTTTAGGTCTCCTTCTCCTCCACCATCTTGCTCCTCCCCCAGTCTTGTACTATGTTTAACAGATTCTCTTTTTCATGAAGTAAACAAAAACTGGTGTTTAAATCCATTTTCACATAATCAAAATCAATAGTTCTGTAATCTGAATCCATAGATTTTAACCCTATATTGAGTGTGAAACAAAGTTGGTGTAAACATACTACAGAAAAAGCTTTAGAGATATGATTATAAAATAATGAGACCAATTCTATAAAACATTCATGGAAAATAATTTATCATTTTATGTAGTAAAAATTTGAAGGTTTTATAATGTTTGCATATTACTTCAAATATGCAGATTTACATTAATTTGCTTCTCTCCTCCTTTCTTTCAGGAAAATATACATGCAAGAGTAAGTATTTTTGTTTTAATAATAGAAATCGAATGTAATGATAATGAGAGGGTGGGGTATGGGTAACTGGGTGAAGGGCATTAAGGAAGTCACTTGAATTAATGAACACTGGGTGTTAAATGCAACTGACGAATCACTGAGCTATACCTCTGAAATTAGTAATACACCATATATTAGTTAAATTGAATTTAAATAAAACATTTTTTTTAAAGTTCATGGAGGAAAAACCTGTTGAGTATTTTCAAAATTTAGAATTTTTGTTTTTTACAATTATGTTTATTGCTTTTAATATGTTATTTCCAATTTGTCTGAGGTGATTGTATATATTAAATTATCTCATGTATTTTACAAAATGTTTTACAAGAATCCTGGGTTACAATTTATTTAAATCACAAGTTTGCTGATGCCAGGAACTCTTTAGGAACTGCTAAACACACATATGCTTAGCAATCGTAATGTGTCCAAAAACACACCTTCTTAAGAATGACACTAGACTTAAAAAAAAAAATCTCAGATTAATACCACAATGTTTTTGAAATTTCTGTAGATTCATGTACAAAAGAAAAGATTCTTCATGCATTGTGACAAATATTGAGTTTGTTCTAATTTGGACTCATGATTTAAAGAGAAAAAATCAAACATTCATATATAATATGTTTAAAATATATAAAATTTTTTTTTT